>JAVTVY010048582.1:0-23226 GCA_036873755.1 Hanleya hanleyi | reverse complement strand
GCTACACTCTTACAACAGGGAGCAACAACCAAGAATCCTCTGAAGATCTTGGAGAGAGATGTTCTCCTCCGTACACTGACCAATCCACCAAACCTCGGCATTCATCTTCACCCTTTTCAGGTGTATAGTGTATATAACAATGATTGTATTCCAAATATTTCTGTAAGATAATAACCTACTGTAATTTACAACAAGGATGCCTGTATTTTTCACCTCGATTTGCTAAAACTGACATTTTTAGATGCATTAGAACCATCTTATTTTACAAGATATCATCTTTGTGGGCGATATTTGTCAATAATGAAAATTGAATCACCTAGAACTATAGGTATGTAGCATATCAGTTCATTTTCAATTCCTTGCTGATCTATATCTCTTGTTAATTTCAGCAGAATGCAGCCCGGACAATACCAACATTCGCCACAAGAAGAAATCCCGTACGGCCTTCACCAATGAGCAACTTGATCAGCTTGAGAAACGATTCCAGTCACACCGTTATCTGGCGGTCAAAGAAGGAAGCGAATTAGCAGAGGAGTTGAAACTAACAGATCAAAAAGTGAAAACATGGTTTCAAAACCGACGGATGAAAGAAAAACGGCAATTGAAAATGGAGCAGACGTCAACAATACCTTTCCCGACAGGTGGCGTTGGCGTGACGCAGTTACGAGCCCTTGGTATTCCATGTCCGCTTCCACCCGGTCATGTGACAGTCTCTTCTTATTCGAGTCACAGTTTGCCTTCAATGGTTCACAATTTTGCACAACTGACTTCACCATATTTATCACCAATGAACCAAGTTCAGCACAGTTATTCACCACAATATGGGTATCAGTATGGATTTAACCAACTATCAGTACCCTACATTGGAGCGACTTATCCTGTATTATGAAAGCTGATGATGTTGAAGATTGTGTGGTTGAGCTATACGTCAGTGCTATACACGTGTTGTGCAATATGGAATTGTAATATTTATTTAAATTATTTGATGTTTGCCATCGAAGGACGCAATTTTCGTTAAACCTTGAGTAAATTATTCATTCTGTTGTTGCAAAAATAATTAACAAATTATTAATTACATGTACATGGAATGTTACGAAAATGTGAATAAATTAGTTTGCTGTCAAAACATATTGTCTATTTATTCAGTGGAAGACATACACATGTATTGCGTTTTCTTCGCAGGTCCAGATCCGAATATTAAAAGTTCAAACTTCAATATGAACTCATAAGTGTTCATTTATGACAATATTCCCTTAAGATATCTAACAATTTGAGTAACTCTGTGGGTTACCACTGAGAAAGTCATATCTGCATATAAAAATGCTAATACCGCTATATAGCTGAAATATTGCTGAACGCGACGTTAAACCTTAATTCGCTCTCTCCTTGAAAGTGCTAGTGAATTCAGGTACAACCGCCCATCGTTGCCAAAGCTTTTCTGGTTGACGTTAGAACCTCCATGGAGAGCAGTAGTAAGAAACAGATCCAGCTATGTCATTGGGATAGGCAACAGGGTCAGTAGGGGAATAGTACATCACTGAATAACATAGGGCCGGATGCCAAGCCCAATTTTGCATTTGTTGACGTGAACTTCACCAATGGTAATTAACGTGAGATTGGGGGTTCCCCACTAGCATGTCCAGCTAGGAATGTGGAAGTCACATTCCCCGCAAATAATATTTCTTTGATTTCACGTGCTTGAAATATTGGGGTATGGAATAGAGTATATTGATGGAAAACCTGGAATACTGCTTGAGACATTAGACCCCTTCCCACCCACACCTCCCCATGAGAGGACACCCCCACCCAAATCAACACGTTAGCGGCAGAAATGAGACCCTGTGTGCCTAGTTTTACCAACTTGCTTGTGATTTTATGCTATAGGCCCTACACATCAACACTTCATATTTTGTATGTGTACAGTATAGCATCCTCATTGACAGAATCCTCTACAAAACACATCTGATTTTACCGACACTTCGTTCTGATCGGTCTCAGCATCATGTGCTGATTCAATGAGCTCGGAATAATTTTGTATACTGGTGTTACAGGTCACCTTCACCATAATGTATCAATTACCATGGACTTGTACATGTATCACATTCATATTGAATGGTGATGGCTGATGAGAATATTGCCCATATGGAACAAATGGCTGGATTCCAGCGAATAAAAAGTTCATGTTAATCATAAACAACATACAATTAATAATACTATCAAATAATTATGTATATTCCTTGTCGACATCAATATAATACAGACAATATTATGACTGAATCAGGGTAACAGATATCCAAGGGTATATATGTCTACACTAAACTGAAGGAGATCCATGATGCGTATTATATTATGTTGTAAAACTTCACTTGCTAATCTCGATTATGTTGCTTATTGTGAAAATAAATGAAGTTATGAAAATAAATTTAGTATGATTGCCCAGTACCCACAAATTAGAAATATCATCAGCAGCTAAAGTTAAGCCAATCATAACAATATATAACACCATGGTACTCAGGAAATGAAGTCTTTGTTTCTAGAAGCTAAATCATTTCTGACACATTCAAGTCCTCACCTGGTCAAGGGAGATAATTTTGTAAAAAAAACAAAACAAAAAAAACAAGTATAGATCCACACTGGCGCAGACCAGAAAGTTTTATGACCTTTGATGATATTTGTGGAACATGCTGCAGGACTTCAACTTTCATGAATCTGATATATCCACACAATCCCATTCTACATGATATTTTTGCCATAGCACCGATAAACTAGATCCCTTCATTTATGTGGTCTAGATACAGGAGCTATTGGGGGCTGCAGGTTTTGTAAAAGTTAGATCCAATTATTCTGAGAGAAGGAATGAAGTCCGGCATGGTTGTTTTAAGTTAAAACTGGGCATCCTTGAAAATGTCTGACCGATTGACACATGTATCACTCTGCCGGTCATCATTACATGCGTAATGTTTATTCCTGAGGAATCAGCTGATATCCAATATGGGGGGGGGTGGTGGCCAATCACTGACTCTGATGCTTATGTGCTTCATGGCCTACGTGACAGGTTTATGGACTTTACAACATGTTGGCAGAAGATTATTGTATCTTACATCAAGTTCATGGCTGGAACTATGAAATAAATTTAAAGGTAAACATATGCCATTCACATAGCATTGTACATGTATATGTGCTATGTCGCTGTAAATTGCAGGATTAGTGGTCTGTGGACTGCGTGATACAGTTACGGCCAGCGGCACATGTCTGCAGAAGTTTTTCAATGCTCTCCAGGTAAATGCCATGACTGGAAATATGAAATTAATTCAAAAGTAAACATGCCATATGACATTGTACATGTATAAGCTTATGCATGTGACATGTTGCTGTGAATCACACGTGTTTTGGCTTGTGAACTACATGATACTGTTATGGGCAGCAGCACATGTTTGCAGAAGTTTACTGATGGTTTTCCAGTCCGAAACAGGCAGGGAAATATGAATTTGACCCAAAAATCAACCGGACTATTACACAAAAATACTACAATATAGTACATGTTGTTTGTGTTGAAGTTTCGCACAATTTGGATTTCACGGACTACATGACAGGTTTATCATGTACGACACATGTTGGCGGAACTTTATTGATTGTTTTCCAGTCCGAAACAGGCACGAAAATATGAATTCGCAGAAAAAAGCAAACCTGCATTTTACATAATAAAGACATAAATTTGGTACATGTGCTGTGCGTTGATAAATCGCACAATTTTGATTTGGCAGACTACGTGAAAGTCTTATGGGCTACGGGACATGTTGGCGGAAATTTTCCAATGCATTCCCAGTCCCAAGCAAGGAAGGAAATATGAATTTGACCCAAAAATCAACATGACTATTACACAAGAATGCTACAATATTATACATGTTGTTTGCGTTGAATTTTCGCACAATTTGGATTTCAAGGACTACGTGACAGGTTTATCATCTACGCCACATGTTATCAAAACTTTGCTAATGGTTTTTTAATCTGAAACAGGCAGGAAAATATGAATTTGCAGAAAAAAGCAAACCTGCATTTTACATAATAAATACATGAATTTGGTACATGTGCTGCGCGTTGATAAATCGCACAATTTTGATTTGGCAGACCACGTAGAAGTCTTATGGGCTACGGGACATGCTGGTGGAAGTTTTTCAATGCATTTCCAGTCTCAATCAAGCATGGAAATATAAATTTGACCCAAAAGTAAACATGAATTTTGAATAAAAACAAAGAAAAATAGCACATGTTGTTTGCGTTGAATTTTCATACAATTTGGGTTTCACAGACTATGAGACAGGTTTGCCATCTACGTTATATATCAGTGGAAGATTACGGATACTTTTTCCGGGCTCAAACATGCAGCAAAATAAAAAATAAACGAAAAATAAAACATGCATTTTACACATTACAAGTATATGGACCACGCCCCCTTTGTTCGGGTATTGATTTAACGACTAATTGGCTATAGTTCGATGGATCGAGACTGATCTGCGTTAGAACATATGTCATAGAACATGTTCGCATAGATCTGGAGTAATGAAACACTCTTGGAAACAAGAAATGATTCAAAATACAAACCCGGAAATGGAAAACAACAACCCCATGTAATGTTATTATACAGGTGGATTTTTTCGTGTTTTTCGTCTTTTGATCACGGATCGAGACAGGTGTCTCTTATAGGACATGTCAGAGAACATTTTCGCATTAATGTGCAGTCGTGGGAGAGGCAAGGAACTAAGAAATAAACCAAAATGTATTCATGGATAGACCACAACAACTTACGGCAACAACACCGAAAATGCCAATTTCCGAGTGCTGATTTGGTTGATCAGGGAGAGATTAGCGATCAGTAAAAATGGTGACATACGAAAGAGGAAGAATAAAAGCTGGAACAGTGTACAAATATATAAACCTATGTATAAATATGACTAAATATTTCGAATATTGGAAGTGACTCACAGTAAATAATTCTCCCGTACGGCGGCTGACATCTTGGTTTGCGCGACCTTGGTGACCTTCCCCACCGTAAATTTTATTTCGGGAAATAGAGCCTAATAACGTGTTTGGTGGTGGAAAGGGAATATTTCCTGCCTCCTAGATTTTCACAAGCTTTCGTTTGATGGGGAAAAGAGGGAGAGAAAGGGTGTAGTTTAACCAAAGGGGGGAGAGAAAATTGATGGGAAATCTGACCTAATTTGGCAAGGTCGTTTGAGGTTCAGCCTCGCTGTGAGTTTCAATTCGTTTCAAATGGTTCCAAAAGGTTTCAAAAAGTTTCAATTTGGAATGGAGTCTATCGGGGGAGAGAAGGAAGCGAAAAAATCGCATTGTCCGTCTCTACAATGGAGGGCCGCCATGTTAAATCTCTGCGGTGGATGGAGGACAGGACCGGATAGCTCTAGTTTCGAGATTGAGGTGGAACCCGACTACAGAAGCAAGGCCCACTGCAATGCATTGCAATGGGGAACCCCATTATTTCAATTGTGTCCAAAGAAAAAGTGCCTCAAGATTTCGTCGGGAACCATGACGATCCCTATTGGAAATACTATGAGTCGTGGGTTCCCCATATGACAATTATTTGGCGGGAGATTTCACGTTGCGCTCCTAGACCTCCGTCTGATCGACGGAGGTAAAAATAGCTCTGAGACACACGAGTTACAGTTGATACATGTTGAAAATAAGAAAGAGACATTTCCGGGTTAATTCTATAAGAATGTTGCTTTTTTATAAACGATTCCTTCAAAAGGAGATGGTACGATAAGGCGAGATTTCGGCCAATACGTGGTGCGGATGAAATCGAAAAAATAACGTCCTATAAATAATTGTGTTTTAAGGTTACTGTATCGGGTCAAAGCTTCAAAATCTCGATTTTTGTTTTTCTGTCTTATACCAGAGTACACAATCAAACCTACAAGTTGGGGGAATAAGAAATTATGAAAATTAGTCCATTGTAGTAAAAAAACATGACTTTTTAAAACTCAAGCCATTCGTGATGCAGTAGGTAAGGCTCAATCAGGCGAACTTCGCGCACCAGGGGACACAGCGAGGTATAAGGATTACTCAAGCTCAAGGCGAAGACTGTGTATTGAGATCCACGGCCAAAGAAGCGTTTAACTAATTGGTTCACCTAGCATAACACCGAATAGCCATGGAACTGTGAATATTTGAAAATTTTAGTACAATGTATGTTACCGAATGTGTAAATTTTGAACAGGACGTTTACGGCACAATCTTGCTAAACAATGCAGCATTTTATATCGGACCCATAAAATTAGACTTGCGTGTTCACGTGGCTGATTGCCTACGATTCACAGACTGAATTGTTTAGGTTGAACAGATTACCAACTAATAAACAGGGTCCACATGAGACAAACTATAGCCAAATTATATAATAAGTTTTCCTCCCCGACATGAGGCTGAAATCGTAACGAAGTTTTTCACTGACCAAGAGTACCGCCTTATCAGGACTCCAGCCAAATCCAGCCAATTCATGGAAAAAAGCAACAGGAAACGGTTTTAAAAGAGACGGGGCGCGGTCTAAATGAGAGAGGGCTCATTTTAATCGAGGGGCCTGAAAATGTTTTGCGCCATGCCGTACGTACATTCTCTGCGCATAAACAGTAGTTGAATATTTTAGATGCGCTAAAAAAAGTGCACCTCGATCGAAAATAAGGCGAGCTGTAGGCGCACAGTTTTATCTACTGAAAAAACTACTCACTGGTGATACAAAGTAAACCTCAATATTGTGAGCGAATTGCGGCAACATTCCAGACAGACTGACCACTTTGATTAAATAGAATTATCAAATTATTGCTGTTATAAAACCTCGGATAAATTATATAACTGTATTCTAAGAGGAACCTCATAATTCTGAAGCATATGTTAGGATAGGCGCATTACTACATCGATTATTTGAAATGTACAGTGAATAGGTTAGTTCAAATTCGTCGCCGTTTCCAGGACCCGAAACTTTGCTCTTGACCCTTGATCTGTTGAAATAGCAAGTAAGTATTTCATCTTCTGTGGAGTTTCCAGGCCTTAATATATGGAGCTATCAACAATTTCTATATTTTCATTGTGATAGGGGAAGACATACTGTGTTTTCTTTGCAGGTTCAGATCCGAATATTAATAGATTTAACTTCAGTATTAACTCGGGAGTGTTCATTTATGACAATATTTCCTTTAGATATTCAACATTTTGCGTGACTCTGCAGACTAACACTGAGAAGGTCCTATCTGCATATAAAAGTGCTAATAAATGCAGGTACAACCGTCGATCGTTGCTAATAAATTCGGTACAACCGTCCGTCGTTGCCAAAGCTTTTCTGATCGACGCTACAACCTCCACGGTGATGAGTAGTGAGAAATTGATCCAGCTAGGTCATTCGGGCGCAATCTATGCGACAAGTAATGGGAATAAGCTGTCACCCGGTCTATCTCCATTATTACAAAAATATCTCGGAGACACACGAGTTACAGTTGATGAAAATGTTAAAAATACGACACATCTCCTGGTTAATTCTGTAAGAATGGTGTCTTTTTCATAAACAATTTTTCCAGAATTATCGAAGGCTTTTGCAAAAAAAACGTTGATTACACAAAACCAACTTTAGCTCAATATAGGTGTTGAATAAACTTAATGAAGCTGTCGCCGCTGATAAAACTTTCGTACAGTTAATTGTTCAGATTCTTCTTCACATAGAAATCCGTTTGTCTTTTGGCGCCACTGACCAAGAATTGTAGTTGTTGGTAATCCGTTCCAGTCTGGCTCGCACCGAATATTGCTTACTGTTAATTATAAAACAATCGAAAACAATACCTACCGATATTGAAATGACTGTCAAAAGTTTTGCGAGAGAAGATAGCCCTTATTACCGCGTGTGGTCTCAGTATTAGTTTGTAACAGCTTCTTTAAACAAACTATGACAAGCCAAACAAACTCAGAGCTCAGCGCCAAAGCAATAGAACGAGCCTTTATTTGGTCAATAAGCACTAATTGTCTTATAGCTATCAATTAATAATCACCCGTAGTGGTGACAGTGAAGTTGTAGTGAGAGTAAAACCACGGATTATCCCGCGAACTATAAAACCTGGTGATAATCAGTGGACGCCACAGTCTTCTTCTGACCCTCTCTTGACAAGTTTAGATTGATCGAACGCGCATAGACATACAAAACCATGGCTGAGAGAAAACTGAAGAAGGGATTCAATTTTACCATCGACAGCTTGCTCAAATCGTCGAATGAGGTAAATTCAAGAAAGGAGAGGTTTAATTCCGTTATTTTACCTGAAATGCAAGACGGATGTTATCCGTCAACTCTTTCTTCCACTATTCCGGAGTTTAAATATTGTAGGGCGGACGAGGAATTATCTGAATATAGTGATACATCTGATAGAATAAGTCCAATCCTGTCTCCTGAGAGCTACACTCTTACAACAGGAAGCAACAATCAAGAATCCTCTGAAGATCTTGAAGAGAGATGTTCTCCTCCGTACACTAACCAGTCCGCCAAACCTCGGCATTCATCTTCACCCTTTTCAGGTAAATAGTGTATGATTGTATTCCAAATATTTCTGTAAGATAATAACCTACCGTAATTTACAACAAGGATGCCAGTATTTTTCACCTCGATTTTCTAAAACTGAAATTTTTAGTTGCATTAGAACCGTCTTATTTCACAAGATATTGTCTTTGTGGGGGATATTTGTCAATAATGAAAATTACAGCGCCTAGAATTCTATGTATGTAGCATATCAGTTAATTTACAATTCTTTACTGATCTATATCTCTTGTTTATTTTAGCAGAAAACAGTCCCGACAATACCAACATTCGTCACAAGAAGAAATCCCGTACGGCCTTCACTAATGAGCAACTTGATCAGCTTGAGAAACGATTCCAGTCACACCGTTATCTGGCGGTCAACGAACGAAGCGAATTAGCAGAAGAGTTGAAACTAACAGATCAAAAAGTGAAAACATGGTTTCAAAACCGACGGATGAAAGAAAAGCGACAACTGAAAATGAAGCAGACGTCAGGCATATCTTTCCCGACAGGTGGCGTTGACGTGATGCAGGTACGAGCGCTTGGTATTCCATGTCCGCTTCCGCCCGGTCAAGTGACAGTCTCTTCTTATTCGAATCACAGTTTGCCTTCAGTGGTTCACAATTTCTCACAAATGACTTTACCATATTTATCATCAATGAACCAAGTTCATCCCAGTTATTTACCACAGTATGGTTATCAGTATGGATTTAACCAACTATCCATACCCCACATTGGAGCGACTTATCCGGTATTATGAAAGCTGATGATGTTGAAGATTGTATGGTTCATCTATACTACAGTGCTATACACGTGTTGTGCAATATGGATTTGTAACATTTATTTAAATTATTTGATATTTGAAATCGAAGGACGCAATTTCCTTCAAGTCTTGAGTAAATTAATTATTCATTATGTGGTTGTAAAAATTATTAACATATTATTAATTACATGTATACGGAATGTTACGAAAATGTGAATAAATTATTTTGTTGTCAAAACATATTGACTATTTATTCCAAACAAACTATGTAGTTCCCATCAGATGCCACCTCAATATTCAATCATATATAGAAAATGGGAGAAAAACGGCAACAGATTGCAGTATAGTTAGCAACCTTCTTCCAAGCAAACGAAGATCAAATCTATCTGGTTTGGTCGAATTGGGCCCCTCCCCCACCACCATACTAGTTGCATTATTTCCGAGGATAAGATCTGAAAAGGAGCACATTAAATATTTGGTCCAATCTTTGATGTAACATATGCAATCAAATATGGTCACTGAGATGACGTCACTGTGAATTGCTATTTCAATTGTAGATAGTGTTCTGCAAGATCTGAGCTTCACAAAAGTGAGGTGTTCTATTTGTGCCAATTTGATCTCGCGCGTCGACTTGCAAAACTCGACGCGAAAAGTCAGGGCGACGTCGCCTTTTAAAACGCGACGTCGCCCTGTCTGTCGCGCGTCGGCTTTTTGAAAGGCGACGCGCGACGGAAAATGTCGACGGCGCGTTTTGAAAGGTGGAATACAGGTACCAGTGTTCGAAAATTAATCAGCAATATAACATGTCTGACAGCGAAACAAATAAATTATGTGGTACATAGCTCCATGTATGCTGAATATCTTGTCGTTCTTGCTCTGTTGCAGTAAATTCTCATCAAATTACCAGAACCGGTCAGGAGCTACATGAATCGGAAATCGCAGCTGTGAACAGTATTATTATTATTTTTTTATTATTAGTTCGAAAATAACACTCCACAGCACAATGCAACGAAACAGTACGAGACAGCACAAGACTATGGTACAATACAACACAATAAAATGCAAAATAATACAATACATTACATCATATTACAATTCAATATATTACAATTCAATACATTACAATACAATCGATACAATACCACTCTTTAAAAGTGCTAGTGATTTCAGGTACAACCGCCCATCGTTGCTAAAGTTTTCCAGGTCGACGTCAGAACCTCCATGGAGAGCAGTAGTAAGAAACAGATCCAACTAGGTCATTCTGATAAAAACTATGCGACAAGTAATGCAAGTTGTCACCTTGTCTAACTCCCTTATTACAAAATAGCTTTGAGACACACGAGTTACAGTTGATACATGTTGGAAATACGAGAGACATTTTTGAGTTAATTCTATAAGAATGGTGCTTTTTTATAAACGATTTCTCCGAAAGGAGATGGTACGATAAGGCGGGATTTCGGCCTATACGTGGTGCGGTTGAAATCGAAAAAATAGCATGTCCTATATATAATTATGTTTTAAGGTTACTGTATCGGATCGAAGCTTCAAAATCTCGATATTTGTTTTTCTGTCTTATACCAGCGTACACAGTCAAACCTACAAGTTGGGGGAATAAATAATTATGAAAATTAGAGCATTGTAGTAAAAAAAACCCTTACTTTTTAAAATTCAAGCCATTCGTGATGCAGTAGGTAAGGCTCAATCAGGCGAACTTCGCGCACACAGCGGGATATAAGAATTACTCCCGCTCAATGGGAAGACTGTATTGAGGTCCACGGTCAAAGAAGTGTTTAACTAATTGGTTCACCTAGCATAACACCCTCGAATAGCCATGGGACTATGAATATTTGAAAATTTTAGTACAGTATATGTTACCGAATGTGTAAATGAAGTTTGAACAGGACGTTTACGGCACAATCTTGCTAAACAATGCGGCATTTTATATCGGTCCCATAAAATTAGACTTGCGTGTCCACGTGGCTGATTGCCCATGATTCACAGACTGAACTGTTTAGGCTGAACAGATTACCAACGAATAAACAGGATCCACATGAGACAAACTATAGCCAAATTATATAATAAGTTTCCCCCCGCGACATGAGGCTGTAATCGTAACGAAGTTTTTCACTGACCAAGAGTACCGCCTTATCAGGACTCCAGCCAATCTAAATGCCAGTACTGGAATACGTTGCTTCCAGCCAATATGTCGGCGGCTCAACGATGTTAGGCGATGTCGGAAATAAACAGCCTGTATTCATGGAAAAAAGCAACAGAAAACGCATTTAAAGGGGACGGGGCGCGGTCTAAATGAGACAGGGCGCATTTTAATCGAGGAGCCTGACAATGTTTTGCGCCATGCCGTACGTACATTCTCTACGCATAAACAGTAGTTGAATATTCTAGGTGCGCTAAAAAGGTGCACCTCGATCGAGAATAAGGCGAGCTGGAGGCCCGCAATTTTATCTACTGAACATACTACTCACTGGTGATACAAAGTAAACGTCATATTATGAGCGAATTGAAGCAACATTCCAGACAGACTAACCACGTTGATTAAATGAATTATAAAATTATTGCTGTTATAAAACCTCGGGACATATTATATAACTGTGTTCTAAAAGGAACCTCATAATTCGGAAGCATATGCTAGGATGGACGCCATTACTACATCGATTATTTTAAACGTACAGTGAATAGGTTAGTTCAAATTCGTCGCCGTTTTCAGGACCCGAAACTTTGCTCTTGACCCTTGATCTGTTAAAATAGCAAGTAAGTATTTCAGGCCTAATTATTTGAAATTATCAACAGTTTCTTTATTTTCATCATGTTCATTGTGATAGGGGAAGGCATATTGCGTTTTCTGTGCAGATTCAGATCCGAATATTAATAGTTTTAACTTCAATATTAACTCGTAAATGTTCATTTATGACAATATTTCCTTTAGATATTCAAAATTTTGAGTGACTGTGGACTAACACTGAGAAGGTCCTATCTGCATTTAAGATTGCTAATAAATTCAGGTACAACCGTCCATCGTTGCCAAACCTTTTCTGATCGACGCTACAACCTCCACGGTGATGAGTAGCGAGAATCTGATCCAGCTAGGTCATTCGGATGCAAACTATGCGACAAGTAATGGGAATAAGCTGTCACCCGGTCTATCTCCATTATTACAAAAATATCTGGGAGACGAGTTAGAATTGATGAAAATGTTAAAAATACGAGAGACATTTCCTGGTTAATTCTGTAAGAATGGTGCCTTTTTTCATAAACAATTTCTCAACAATTATCGAAGGCTTTGGCAAAAAAACGTTGATTACACAAAACCATCTTTGGCTCAATATAGGTGTTGAATAAACTTATTAAAGCTTTTGTTCGCAACGAGCAGATTGGGCAGCTGTGACAGAAAACTGTAAGAACGATTGGCTGAAGAAAAGCGAAGTGGGAATCAACTTCCACAGTTAAAAATCCATAATATTATAGCGGCGGCGTTGATAAATCTGTCGTAAAGTTAATTGTTCAGATTCTTCTTATAGAAATCCGTTTGTCTTTCGGCGCCAGTGCCCAAGAATTGTGGTTGTTGGTAATCCGTTCCAGTCTGGTTCGCACCGAATATTGCTTACTGTTAATTATGAAACAATCGAAGACAATACCTACCGATATTGAAATGACTGTCAAAAGTTGGTCGAGAGAAGATAGCCCTTGTTAGCGCATGTGGTCTTAGTATTAGTTTATAACAGCTTCTTTAAACAAAATATGACAAGCCAAACAAACTCGGAGCTGGGCGTCGAAGCAATAGAACGACCCTTTATTTCCTCAATAAGCACTAATTGTCTCATAGCTAAGAATTAATAATCACCTGTGGTGGCGACTGTGAAGTGGTAGTGAGAGTAAAACCACGGATTATCCCGCGAACTATAAAACCTGATGATAATCAATGGACGTCGCAGTCTTCTTCCGACCCTCTTTGGACAAGTTTAGATTGATCGAACGCGCATAGACATACAAAACCATGGCTGAGAGAAAACTGAAGAAGGGATTCAATTTTACCATCGACAGCTTGCTCAAGTCGTCGAATGCGGTTAATCCAAGAAAGGAGAGGTTTAATTCCGTTATTCTACCTGGAATGCAAGACGGATGTTATCCGCCAACTCTTTCTTCCACTATTTCGGAGTTTAACTATTGTAGGGCGGACGAGGAATTATCTGAATATAGTGATACATCTGATAGAATAAGTCCAATCCTGTCTGCCGAAAGCTACACTGGTACAACAGGGAGCAACAACCAAGAATCCTCTGAAGATCTTGAAGAGAGATGTTCTCCTCCGTACACTGACCAATCCGCCAAACCTTGGCATTCATCTTCACCCTCTTTAGGTAAATAGTGTATGATTGTATTCCAAATATTTCTGTAAAATAATAACCTGTTGTAATTTACAACAAGGATACCAATATTTTTCATCTCGATGTGCTAAAACTGAAATTTTTAGATGCATTAGAACCGTCTTATTTTACAAGATATCATCTTTGTGGAGGATATTTGTCAATAATGAAAATTAAATGGCCTAGAAAACTAAGAATGTAGCATATCAGTTAATTTACAATTCCTTACTGATCTATATCTCTTGTTTATTTTAGCAGAATACAGCCCGGACAATGCCAACATTCGCCACAAGAAGAAATCCCGTACGGCCTTCACTAATGAGCAACTTGATCAGCTTGAGAAACGATTCCAGTCACACCGTTATCTGGCGGTCAACGAACGAAGCGAATTAGCAGAAGAGTTGAAACTAACAGATCAAAAAGTGAAAACATGGTTTCAAAACCGTCGGATGAAAGAAAAACGACAATTGAAAATGGGGCAAACGTCAAGAATACCTTTCCCGACAGGTGGCGTTGACGTGACGCAGTTACGGGCCCTTGGTATTCCATGTCCGCTTCCGCCCGGTCATGTGACAGTCCCTTCTTATTCGAGTCACAGTTTGCCTTCAATGGCTCACAATTTCTCACAACTGACTCCATCATATTTATCACCAATGAGTCAAGTTCAGCCAAGTTATTTACCACAATATGGCTATAAGTACGGATTCAACCAACTATCAGTACCCTACATTGGAGCGACTTATCCGGTATTATGAAAGCTGATTATGTTGAAGATTGTGTGATTCCTCTATACTTCAGTGCTATACACGTGTTGTGCAATATGGAATTGTAACATTTATTTGAATTATTTGATATTTGTCATCGAAGTACGCAGTTTCCGTTAAGCCTTGAGTAAACTTTTCGTTGTGTTGTTGCGAAAAATATTTACAAATTATTAATTACATGTATATGGAATTTTACGGAAATGTGAATAAATTAGTTTGCTGCCAAAACATATTGTCTATTTATTCCAAACAAACTATGTACTTTCCATCAGATGCCACCTCAATATTCAATCATATATAGAATATGGAAAATAGAATTAGAAACAAAAACGGCAAAAGATTGCAGCAGTTATCAACCTTCTTTCAAGCAAACGAAGATCAAATCTACCTGGTTCGAGCGAATTGGGCCCCTCCCCCACCCCCATACTAGTTCCATTATTTCCGAGGATAAGATCTGAAAATGAGCGCACTAAATATTTGGTCCAATGTCTGATGTAACATATGCAATCAAATATGGCCACTGAGATGACGTCACTGTGAATTGCTATTTCAATTGTAGATAGTGTTCTGCAAGATCTGAGCTTCACAAAAGCGTTCAAATTGGCAATTAGTTGTTTGGGGGGTGGAAGTGCTATGGCTTGGAATCTGGTAGTTCCTGATATCCTAAATACAATTTTGCGATTCCGAAAAAAAAGTCACCACCCTCCAATCCGTCCAGGTGGAGGTAACCCATTAGATTGTTTGCCGATAATTTGGAAGGTTACGATCTCTGATAATGGCAGAATGGAGTTGAGGCCTGGGAGTATCGAGAATCCATGACATTAGCCTTTCAGGACAAAAGCCAACAGGGACATTAGCCCTCCAGGTTAAAAACCGACAGGCTTGTTGGAATTCTGGACAAAAGCCCTTCAGTATATAACTTAAGGGTATATGACAATGGGAAGAATGATAACTAAACTATAACTCTGATAATTTCTAATTCTTCTCACTTTCTAGCGCATTTTCACTCAATTCTAGCTGTTAATTTCTTTAAAAAATGTATCACCTCTTCATGGCAGGAGTTGGGCAATAAATATCGCCCATCATTTCATTTCATGGTTTATTGTATAAATACAGCCCGCTTTGCCACATCCTTTGCAATACCCATTGCAAACTGTGGGGTGGGGAGTGGTATTTTCATCGCCTTTGAGGCTCAGTTCTAAAACTCCCGAAACAATAAATTTGGGTCGAGCTCCACTAGAATCCACCAGTTCAAAAAAATGCTGAGCTACTTCAAACTACTACCAAAAAAAGATCGTGGCAAAAATGCAAGCTAAATTTAGACACAAATATAGCTAACGTTTTGCTTAACCATTTCGCTTCCATCTGACACCTAGACATTTTGTTCATGTGATGGAGAGGGAAGATGCGTTCTAGTATGCTTTCGAAATATTTTAATGTGGGGTGACAACAAACAAAGAAAACAAGTCTATTTTTCTAGCTTTCCTTACCGTTACTGAAGAAATTAAGAGATCTTAATTTATATGACATGTATCGTGCATATTACGTCTATCACGAAACAAAAATTTTAATGGATTTATTTCTAAAAATATATATTATGACACAATTATATTTTCATGGGTGCATCAAGTTGCATTGTATATAGAGTTTTTTGTCTTGCTAAATAATGTTCTGTATAAATATATGCATTCATTATATAGTGTTATCAAGCAATACCAATTGACACATCTCATAACAGCATTTTTTTATTTTGTAAAGTGCATTTGTAAATCGCATTTGCCATTAACATTGTACTTGTAGGAGGGCAGAAGACTTAAGTTGCAAGAACTTGTACCCTGACAATAAAAGAATATGTTCAAAGAAACATGAAACCAAACAAAATCTTTCCAAAGAATATATGCTGATAATACATTGACGTCATATTTCAACAGGAATTATAATTTTAACCGTTGTCTATTTTCGGGGACTAACGATTATAACGATTTTAATTACACTGGGAATTTTTGGATTTTCAACTGAAGAGATTTTATTTCTGTACAACATGTGGTCTACATGTCCTTTCAAACTTGGGACCTCTGGTTCGGTTCGAAAATAGTTTTGAAAAAAAAGTCGACAATCAGGGTTATTAAAATGATCAGCTTGTCTTTTACCAGTATCCCAAGCCATCGAGTGTCATCACCGACCATCTAGTGTCATCACCAATAGTGAGCGTTCATACACACATATGACACAAACAAACGAAAGTGATAACGCTGCATTGAAATTTCAGATTTCAGAATTTCCGATATAAATCCGAGTTTTCACACAGCATCTTAACCACGCCACCAATAATATTTACTAATATGCGCGTAACATTTTGTATTTTTAAAAAGTCGGAAATTTCTGACGGCTCGCAGTTGTAAGTCACAGAGTGAATAGTCGTGTTATCGTCAACGTCAATGTATGCTTGTCAGACCCATATCTCAATTACTATTTAATGGACACTTTGGAACTTGCATGGAAGAAGCTTAATACCTTGTAGCTGAGCACTAGTTTTTACTCCTTTCGTTGATTTGCAGTAAATGCTTAGCATAAAGAGTTTCGATTATCCCCGTCCCCCAGGGTTCTGGTCCTTTGTCAACATTATCAATATATGCGTGTCCGAACTACATGTTACCGTTTAACGGATAACATTTGGGGATTGTTTTTAACCCATTTTGATGCCTTTTGACGAGCTATAGGGCTTTATCATCGTCATCGTATATTCTCTTGTACATTCTAGTCCGGGTTGTATCTCCCTTATAAATGAATGAAAAAGTAGATGCATAGTGTCATCTGGTACATGGTTCATAGATTCCTCACCTGTATGGCCCGGGTGCTGTACTGACTGGGCTGATCAGTGTCCAGAATAATAGGAACTGTGGACACTCTCGTGTTCTGGCACATGTAGGCACCGTCGTGATATGACTGAAACAATGTTGAAAACGACGTTAAATCCTACTCACTCACTCACTCACTCACCTGTATGGCCCTTTATGTGCATTATATACATTATTACTATCTAATAGTACAAATGAATTCTTTTCGTAATTTCATCAACACGTGACCCAATTACTCAAATATGCACAAATAAAAGACGAAAATGCAATTGCAGCAATACCACACATGTGTATATCAGTTAACAACGGCCACCCAAGAATTACCCTACGTCGCATATGTACGATAATGTAGCTAATACGTTGGTGAAGGCACGAATATCGACTGTTTTGTAGGAATAGACGGGCCTAAATAAATTTAACCTTGTTAGCAAGTATAATACTAAGTGGGTCAATCCAATGTGCAGTACCTAGAATAAATCCATACGGACAACCATAACGGGGGTGACAAAAAACTGCCAAACTTTGTAGGCTGAGACTGAGTCGATGATGGAAGAGATATGCTTAACTCAGAAACGACGACAAGGGAATCAAACGGTGGTAATGAAATAAACAGAAAACTATTTTGTTACTGACAAAAGATTTATTTACAATTTTCTAAGCTTCGATGCAACAGAGAAATTTCTAAACAGTACATAATTCAGGGATCGATGCGTCGCGTTTACATCTGTTAGCACTTAGGTATTTTTGCACAATTAAAAACACATATATAGTCGCATATACTCAAACATGTAATTATCGAGATCTCCACATAATTAAATTGCCCATGTCCCCAGTCTATCAAAATACATTCAGTTATTATATTGTCTATTAGGCAATTGCTGACGAATAGATTAATAAAGAGCAAATTTGAAATTACAATAATAAATTACAAATCACTACTGCGCAGAACATGTAGCACTCACGAATAGCTGGTAAATTGAAATGTTCAACATTACAATACAGCATAGGTCACTCCAATGTGAGGTACTGATGGTTGGTCTAAACCATAATGATAACCATAGTGTGGCAAAGATGGTAAATTCTTGGTATGAACTTGGCCCAATGATGGTAAGTATGGTGAACTCAGCATTGGTAAGATGTGCGCAGAATAAGGGAAACTGGGAGGCAAGGCTTGATTCGAATAAGAAGGGACTGTCACATGACTAGGCGGAAGTGGGCATGGAATACCAAGGGCCCGTAACTGCGTCACGTCAACGCCACCTGTCGGAAACGGTATATTTGAGGTCTGCTTCATTTTCAATTGTCGCTTTTCTTTCATCCGTCGGTTTTGAAACCATGTTTTCACTTTTTGATCTGTCAATCTCAAGTCCTCTGCTAAATCACTTCGTTCGTTGGCCGCCAGATAGCGCTGTGACTGGAATCGTTTCCTCAGCTGATCAGGTTGTTCATTGGTGAACGACGTAAGGGATTTCTTCTTGTGGCGACTGTTTGTTCTGTACAGAGAGCTTTCTGTTGAAATAAAAAAAAAGAGATCAGTAAATGCATGGAATGATTGCACGGCAGAGATACATTTTCAACGATTAAATGTAAAATAGCATTAACACTTGAAAATTGATTTTGCGATTTGACTGCGTAGTCGGTAACCAAGAAATAAGATATTTGAAAATTAAAATCCAACTTATTCTGAAATATTTGAAATAGTTGTATAAGTAAATACATTTCTTTTTATAACATTTACCTATATATGGAGAAGATGCTGAACGGGGCCTGGTGGATGGATCAGAGAGTGGGGTAGAACATCTCACTTCAACATCTTCAGCTGATTCCCGATGATTGCTGCCGAGAGGTCCAATGTAACTTTTAGGTGTCAGGATTGGACTTATAGTGTCAGAGGTATCGTTGTATTCAGAAAATTCCTTGTCCGCCCCCCAATTATATTTGAGTTCTAAAATACTGGAGGAAATAATTGCCTCGGAACATCCATTTGACAGTTGGGAGATGATGACATCCGGTTGTCATCCGCAGAATTGATCAAACTCTCGATGGTGAAATGGAATCCCTTTTCCGTTCTCTCTCATCCATGGTTCGTTGTATCTAGCACGGTTCGTCTAAGTGTAAACTTTGTAAACCTCTTGTGGTTTATGTTGACCTGTCAAATAGCTAGCTCTAAGAACACTGCCGCTTTCATTGATTGATTGAAATTGTAGTTTAAGGGCCGCTTCCCATTCGGATTTCGCGGCCCATCAACTCAATGTTTTATTTGAATTTCGCGGTACATTACTTTGTTTATTGAATTTCTTTTCCAGTGCTAAATGTATAAATAAATAAATAAATAAATAAATAAATAAATAAATAAATAAATAAATAAATAAATAAATAAATAAATAAATAAAATAAAATGGATAATTTCCGCGCTTTATAGTTCACACAATTGACGAGGGGATAATCCAGTTCATTACTTTCACTCCCTCTTCACAGCCGTCACGGCAGGGGATTAATAATTCGTACCTATTACAAATCAGGATAATTCAATGACTAAAGACATATCCAGATACTTTGTCACTCAGTTGGCCGTTTGACAGGCTTGTCACAGTTTGCTTAAAGAAGCACCGCTACAAACTGATGCCAATACCTCACGTGCCAACACCGTCAATGTTTTGCAAACCCACTTTCAGTTGCCAATTTCTATAGTCAAATTACGGCTAGCATTGTTCTCTTTTATTTTACATAAATAAGACTAAGTAATTTTCGACCCCAGTCAGACTGAGACCGATTATCAATCACTACAAATGGTCTCTGGCGCCAGAAGACAAACAGATTATCGTGCATACAATAATCCGAACAATATACATTAATGACGATTTATCAGCCTTTTCATGGATTTCGTCGGGTATTCTCAGTGTCAGATGAAAATTTTGCTTTTGGCAATAGACTTTTATTTTTGTTATTTTCTGGCAAGCATATAATTTATCCTGTAGAAAGCTGGTCCGTTTTGGTTGAAATCGCTGATTGACGTAATTCACTTCTCTCAGCCAGACTTTTTTCGGACTCAAAAGAGTGATTTGCTACCCAGATGTAATATAATAGATATCAACTTTAAATGTACAGTTGACAACAGGGTATATTTCTCCAGGGAAAATATGCTGACCAGAATTTGTACCAAAAAAAAAATACAAAAAAATACACAAGGTTCATATTGCTAACACTCCGAGTCAATAGTGACGAAAACAGCTTTAACTGACGTTTGAAATTGGGCTTTCGTCTGTTATTGGCTTCTCCGTATATGATCTAGCTTAGTTTTTTTATATGAGAAATATGACACCTTCAACCAAAACGAATTTAAAGTTTTCAAAATAATCAGTTTTATGAAGAGAAATTACACGGAAATGTTATTTTGCTTCAAGGTGCCATAGTTTACTTATATTCAAATATCCATACTAATCTGTATACGGAAAGACAAAAATAGAAGAAAGTCCAATTTCAAACGTTTGTTGACACCCCTCTCCTGTTTACACTTCAAAACTTGGAAATTCCACCAAGACTCAATTCTTTCAGCTGTTTTCCACTACAACATTTATGGATTAAGCCCTATGGTCCGTGAACACGAAGTTTTCCTTTTGGCGCCAGTGGCGGAGATTTGTTGTGGTTGTTAATCCACCACCGTCTGGCTCGGACCGATGATTACTTACTGTTAATTACGTACTCCAATGGAAGACAATGGTAAGCGTAATTATCTATAGTAAATGGTTGATATATGGAGGCGGGCAGATTATTACCGCAGTTAGCTTGCTGTGATACTGGTATCTGTTTGTAACAGTTTCTTCCAGCAAACTGTGACAAGTGACACGAACTGAATAATGAGTATCACGGAACATATTTCATTAATTGTCCTGATTCTCAGGCAGGTCCCATTTTACCGTCATTTTCTCTACATCGTCTATTGTACCGATCATTGTCTTCCTGTTTTTGTACATGAATTACAGTCAACATTTATTGGTTCAAACATGGATCCTTTACCTCGCCAGTGTCCATGGTTCAAGCCAAATAGTATTCAACAGTATATCGAGAATGCTCAAAATAGAGTGGCGAACGTTTTTGTTTTTTTACTTTTGTATCATGTCATTCCTACCATTCCAGCTCATTTAGGGTGGAAAAAGTAAAAAAACAAAAACAATTCTCACTGTCATTCTCATACTTGGCGACCGCTTCATGTTCTCTCTGACAGGAAATTAGGTTGGCTATGCCCAACTGGAATTTGTTGCTTGTACTGTTTTATGAAATCAGGTTGTTGGGGGGTTTTCGTTCAGGGCGCAGCATTTCTTTATAGACGAAGTCTGGCTACTCAATGTCGAATCTGACGTTATTATTTATTAACGTAGGTGATATGTTAACACAAGATTAATTAACGCTTCGTGCACTCTACTCAAACAAACAGTTGCAAAGCGATGCACACGCGCTAACTATAGCAATCTCTTTGCAGCCATTTTCAGCAGCCATTCTTAAAGCCTATTTGGTCGACCATTTTCTTGACAGATGTACGTAATATTGGGTTCAAGCCGTACGGAAATCTCAGCCTATAGGCGCAAGTGGGCGAAATGCAATCTCAAGCGACATCTTAGGTCATGGTATTACCCGGAGACAAATTTAGGATTTTGACACCAGGTGGCACCACCTCTAAGTGCAAGTGAGTGAAAGGCAATCCCATGCAACATCTCCTGGCATGGTAAATGCATGCTAATTTGAGAAGAATCCGATGAGCATGCAGTTCTCAAGGTATTGACCAACAACAAATTATTGAAGAAACTAGATACAGTCGATCGAATACGATTGAAGGCATGCATTTCGTATCTTTAGTAAAGGAAACATTCATTATTTGTGAAGAAAGCAAAAACACAAAACTCAGGAAAAACATCATTAACATGGTCCCATAAGATGCCTTGAGGGTAGGTACCCACATACCAAATTTAAAAGAATCCATTAAGGTCCAACAGTTACTGTCCGGAAATGCAATTTTACCCTGGCCCTCAGGTAGCACCAAATGTAGGAAGATAGGCATAACACATAATCCCAACCGAGATCTTGAGGCAAGATCCCTTGACATTGGAAATAGAAATGTTAACTTGGCCTACAGGAGCAGATCGACAAGAAAAACAATACAAAGTGAAACCTTCAGGTAAGGTACATATATACCAAACTTGGAAAGAATGGATTCAAGTATTAAAAAGTTATTGTCCGGAAACATAATTTTAAATTTGCTCCCAGGTGGCACCACCTATATGTGGATCGACATGAAAAACAATGCCAAACGAGAAATTGAGGCCAGGTACCTACACACCAAATTTGGAATGAATCGGTTTAGGTTTTCAAAAGTTATTGTCTGTAAACACTTAACTTAGCTTTCAGGTGGTCTCCCTATCAACATGAAAAACATTCTCAATTCTCAAACCAGATCTTGAGGCAAGTACCACCGCACCAAATTTGGAAAGAATCTTTAAAGGAATAGACAACATTTGGCAAACGTAAACTGCGACTGAAAGAACAATCCAAACAGTGCCCAAAAATTTTTTTTTCCTATTTTTGAGATTCTTTCTAACGAAGAAAAATACTCCCAAACATTGGGAAAATGACCAGATGTGTTGAATGAAGGGAGCCACCATCTTTATGCCATCCTTATGGTCTAACCAATGAGCGGCGGAGTGATATCCACGTGACAACTAGCTCATAACGTCATTGGGCCTCTCTGCTGTAAGACAGCAAACATGGCAGCAAGTGATTTTCAACTTTTTCCAAGGGTCCGATGCCTTGCATTTCCGGGAGTTTCAACCGGACTGATGACAATGGCTGGCTGGGCCAAACCGTGCTTTCATCTACGCTGCTTGTGAGCAGTGTCGAG
>JAVTVY010048581.1:0-23007 GCA_036873755.1 Hanleya hanleyi | reverse complement strand
CATAGACCATCACAGAGCCCCCTGGATGATGTTCCGGCTCATCCCAGAATCAAGTGGGACAAACTTGACACTAGAAAATACCAGGAACTACTTAATGAACGACTGAAGGATGATCATCTCAATACATCACTGGCCAATATTGAACTCGCCATTGACAACATATGTGACATACTGACATCTACAGCTAAAGAATGTGCACCAACAGCAACCAGAACCAAAAAGAAATCCCTCAAGCCATTGAATCCTGAAATCAGCAGCCTAATCAAGGCAAGCAAAAGGGCATTCTGGGAGTGGAAAAATGAGGGAAGACCTACTGATACTGAAAGTCAAACCTACAAGTCAATGATCACCATGAAGAAAAATCTCCGTGGTGCTCAACGCCAGGAAACCGCAAAGCATCGCTACCAACTCTACAAAACCATAATGACCTCATCAGCCTATGATCAAAACTTGTTTTATCGGCTCATCAGGAAACAACGAAATACAGGGAAAACCAGACTCAGTGAACTTGTCATAGATGACCTCCATCTGGCCAGTCCTAATGACATATGCCAAGGATGGGCCGAATACTTCTCTAGGCTTGCACAACCTGATGATCGAGAAAACTTCGACCAGAACTATAAACACCAAATTCAACTCCAAAGGCTCCTAATTGAGAGAGCTGGTGACAAGATGGCACTACAGTACCCAAAACTTGGTGAAAGTCAAGTCCGAAGTATAATATCTAGTCTGAAAAATGGCAAAGCTGCAGATGCTAGTGGCATTGCTGCCGAACACCTGAAGTATGGAGGAGACAAGGTGGTCTCTGTCCTAACTAATCTATTGGATGGGATCTTTGATTTGGCTAAGACCCCAGAGCAGTTCAAACATGGGATAATTACGCCAGTCTACAAAAAACATGGGAAACCAGTCAATAACCCAGATTCCTACAGAAGAATTACTGTGACGAGCTTACTGGGTAAGGTGGCAGAGAAGATACACCTCCAGCAGTGCGAGGAAATCCTCCTTTTACAACAGAATTCCCTGCAACGAGGTTTTACCAAGAAGACCTCCTCACTCAACGCGGCCCTCTTGCTGACGGAAGCCATCACAGAGTCGACTGACAATAAAACTCCACTATACACTGCCTTCATTGATGCCTCCAAAGCCTTCGATGTCGTCTGGCATGACTCGCTTCTGTGCCAGTTACACACTACTGGAATCGATCATCGGAAATGGTCTTTTCTGAACAGCTGGTACTCTGATCTCTCCTCCCAGGTGAAATGGGAAGGAATTATGTCAACCTCATTTACTGAAAGCCAGGGTGTACGACAGGGTGGCGTGTGGTCCCCATCTGCTTATAAAGTATTCCTCAACCCCCTGCTGAATATGGCATCGACACATAACAATCGGTCTTAAAATTGGGTCCATCTACTGTGGAGTCATTGCTCTGGCTGATGACCTGGCCTTCCTCTCCAACACCACCCTAGATCTCCAGTGTCTCCTTACCCTCCAGGAAACCTATGCTAACATGGAGAGGTACTGTATCAGTGAAAGCAAAACTAAAGTAATGACCACTAACCAGTCTAATAAATACAAACCAGAACTGGACATGGAGATGAATGGCAAGAAGATTGATCAAGCAACTGAGTATGAACATGTGGGAATTACCAGAGGCCCAAATCCTACCAAATGTACTACAGAAAACATCAGTAACAAAATTCAACTTGCCAGAAGAACAGCATATGCACTTATGGGATCAGGGCTCCATGGGCTAAATGGAGTGAATCCAACAGTTTCTCTCAAAATGTGGTGTACCTATGTCCAGCCCAGACTTCTCTATGGCCTGGAATGTGTTAAACTGAAAAAAACAGACATAGCCCTCCTTGAAACTCACTATAAGCAGCTACTAAGACAGATCCAACATCTCCCAGAAAGAACAGCTGTCGAGGGTTTATACATCCTGCTTGGGACCGTGCCCATAGAGTCGGAGATCCACAGGCGACAGTTCACCCTACTAGGAAATATACTAAGACAACCAGGTGTAGAAAGAGACCTAGCATTTCGGCAATTAGCAGTCAAGGATACAAACTCAAAAAGCTGGTTTGTGGAGATGGAACATCTCCTCTACTCCTATGGTCTTCCCTCTGCGCATGATCTCATTAAAGACATGCCCAGTGAAACCAAGTGGAAAAAGATGGTTAAAAATAGGATACAGGAAGTTTGGAGCCACAAAATTAGGACACAAGCAAGAAACAAGAAAACCTTAAACTATCTGAACATCGAGGACTTCAGCCCCAAAAAACCCCATGCATGCTGGCTCAGTGCGGGGTATGAACCAATTGCTGTGAAAAAAGCCAACATCAAAGCGAAACTTCTTCTTGGCGCCTATATGCTGCAAGAAAACCGAGCAAAATTTAACCAATATGAGACAAGGCCAACATGCCTTCTGTGCCAAAAAGATCCGGAAACAAGAACACATTTCCTTGTCCTGTGTACAGCCACGCAGCCAACCAGGGCCCCCTTCATTGAGGCATTAAAAGAAACCGTTTTGTACTACTTTGGAGAAGAGGTCTGGAACCCCCTGGAAAGGAACCCAGGATACCTAACACAGCTAGTCCTGGATGCAACTGGAGTAATTAATCTCAACACACATGCAGAATCAAGACAGATTATCCATACCCTGGAGGCAATCAGCAGAGGACTCTGTTTTGCCCTACACCACGAAAGGAGTATGAGACTGGGAATCCGTTTGCCACCTTGAGGTGGTTTGGTGCTTAACGCTTATCTAAGCTAGTAGGTGTAGGAATTAGATAGGTTATTGTTTGATATGTTAGTGCTGCTGTGTGCCGTACTAAAAGTACATGCTATGCATGGTTCTCCAGACATTGGAGGAATTTAACGAACAGAAACAGAAACAGAAACTGGCCTAATGCAGGACTGTGTTATTTGTTAAACATGAGATTTCCTAAAGACTTCGTCAGACGATCATTTCAAGAGAATTTAAAATCTCCGCCCCAAGTATTTAGCGACGTACGTCCAAAGACACTAAACACGTGGCCGACTCAAACGAATCCAAGATTCGCCACACAAATAGATCGGGCACGGAATTAACTAAACTATGTAGATTTAACCGTTTATTTGTTTTCTTCCTTCAAGAAGACACATGTGGTGAACCGATAGGTAAAGGAGAAATAACCTGGGGTGAAGGATCCTTTTGTTCGACGGGAACAATAGACTGGCCAGGCTTGACCGACCTGGCCTTTGTTAAGCGTAACAAAGGGACTGGATTTGGATCGACCCTAGACAATGAAACTCCGAACCGGGTCAAACTGTCTAGCAACCTGGAATTATCATCGTATAGGACGGTACGGCTTGGTGGTATACCGGGAAGCCGTCTATACCCGGGAGACTCTGGGTCTTGACCAGCTCGGTCAAGAACTTCATATCATTGACCAAAGAAAATTTCTAAGACCCGTCTGTCGATCTCCGACAAAGACGGGTCGTCACAAGCATGTAACAGAAAAACCCGACGGGCCTGGGCATAATTCTTCCAGGCCGCCGGATTTCATAATACCCATTCCGCGCACGTGGACGCCAGGCAACATAAATGTTTACAAGACAAACAAGCCGTATGAGCGTCTAAAGGGGATAAATTTTTCCCGCACGTATGACAAGGAATACCAGTCGGAACTTCAGACATAATAATACAGTAAGTAAGTTCCGAATGAATAACAAGACTTGATAAAGGATATTACACCAGCGAGACAACAACAACCAATGTTGTAAGATTGCCTCTGAATACTTCCCTAGATGTGCACTGCTCGAGCAAACAAGAGAAAGAGGATAGGAATCAGGCTGCAGTCGCTTATATGGTGGCCAGGCTGGAATTGAATGAAGAGCTCTCCTAGGGGCGGATAACTCTCTCCTAGGGGAGCTAACTTTTTCTTTTAAACTTCCGTTTTCTACGTTTGATTGTGCAATTATTAAGAGATAATGGCATTAATTAAGAGCAGGTTTAAGACTTAGGCAGCAAACATCAAACATTTATAAACAATGTTTCTATCTGTTACCAAATCAACCTGTCTCAATCCACCATTATATCAGTTTGACCTCATGCCACTGCCCGATAATAGTCTAGTTGATAATATTTGATGAGCTGTAAAATAATGGTTTGTCTTTTAGATCATCACTTGTGATCATCCTCGTCATTGTGAATACTTTCAGTATATTTCCAACACAAATTAAACATTTATAAACAATGTTTCTATTTGTTACCCCAACTCAATCCTAAAATTGAAGACCCGTAACATGTCATTTCGCTATTATAGAATCGCTGATTCATCGATAAACGAAACCGCAAGACAGCAATTTTGACACTCAATGGTAGGTCTGAACAACCCACCATAAAACGAGAAACGGATTTAGAACTGGGTTATGAATTAACCCGCAAAGGAGAAACAGACACGACACGTTTATTCCGTTTGGGTAACGGAGTGTGAAAACAAAAAGACAAAGGAGAGGTCGAGAGGATATGCGAACCCACTGCATTTCATTGTCCGACGAGAACAATGGATGCTCAGGCACGGCAGGTTAGAGAAGTCTTTGTCGAAGTAGACAAAGGAACCGGTTTGACTGCATACATAGCCAAACCTATACATGTAGGCTGTCTAAATCTGTGATTTAACTAGACGTAGAACCGTCCCGCTAGTATATTTATAGAGGCGGGCGAGTTCTGATTACTAAGACCATGGGAAACAATTATATAATTGCAACGATAACTTCGTTAGCTTTCATATCAATTACAAGCAATTCCCAACAGACGTCTGTCGACTTCCGAAAGGAACGGGTCGCCAGACGCCTGCAAAGGTAAGCCCGTCTAGCCTGGGCGAAATTTCCCCACGCTAACGGGTCTCTAAAATACACTCGGCGAACTTCGCCGATAACACAACTCTTTACAAGAAAACCAAACCGTGTGGGCGTCCAAACTGGACCACCATTTCACACACGAATTACATGCATTAGATATCGGAATCTCAGACATAACTAATGAAAGAATTTCCGACAATAATGAAAGAATTTCCGACAAGAGATAACACAATTCAAAACCGATAAGGATACTGCGGGTCGTTACAACAACCACCCAGGTTGTATAAACACTTCCTCCTGATGTGTACTGGCCGAGGTACAACAGAGAATAGAGGACGAGTATGGCTGAAGCAGAGCCTATATAGTAATCCTGCTGGAATGGGATGGGAGAGCTCTCCTAGGGGCGGACAACTCTCCGCTAGGGGAGCTAACTTTTAGTTTTAACTTCCGTTTTTCTACGTTGTATCATCTTCCTGACGGAGATTAATAGGCATAATTGAAACAGGTTTACGATTTGGGCTACAAATACTATCTATTTATGTCCCAACCTTGTTTGGGCTGCCAGGGCACTGATCATATCAGATGAATGCAAAAAGAAAATGGACAATTGCAACAGGCATCTCGTCGAAGTAACGCTCATAAACAGCTTGTGTTGCTTGCATCCCTACTTTTCCTGTTCCCTCGCTGATTCACATTCACTTATTTCGCGCCTCTTGTCCATTAGGGGGAGCTTTATCTGGTTATCCAATCACCGTGCCATAATAGTATGGAGGTAACCAGATTCCAGATACTATTTAAACCACGATTGGCTAACTACTGCACATGATCAAAATTATGTCAAACCCACGGAGAGAAAAAATGCTGGATGTTGGTTGCTGTCAAAAACAAAGCGCACCAAGATTTTCATCGGCCATCGAGGGTTGTCCTGTGCAGAGCACACCCTAACGGTCGAGAGGCGCAAAATATATGGTGTGAATCAACAGGGGAACAAGGAGAGTAGGGACGCAAGTGACACAAGCAGTTTATGAGCGGACCTTGAAGTTTGCTGTGAAGATGTACCCCACCACTTGTACATCAAATTATTGTATTGAGCCGATATTTAATATATAAGACAAGATGGTATATGTAGCAGTGACTGTGCAAAGAAATTGCCTCGATAGGTTAGGGCAATCCCGCTCTCTGAGACGGAGGTAAAAAAGGTCGTCTTTTTCTCAATAAATCAGTTCACAAAATGAATGCAGCAAAATCCTCTTGAGGCGCACACAGACTTATTATCCGAATCAAATGGTGGTAAAGAAATAAATTGTCATCTATCTAATTTGCATAATAATGGGCCAAACATCTGTCGCATTGTTTAAACAACATTGACTGGTTCTTCAAATGGCAAATTAATTTTAGGACATGGAACAATAGATAAATTAATGCGCCTGAAGTTTTGAAGCATTGGTTGAGAAGGAATCAAAAGTTATTGAGCAAAAACCACCTTTTTTACCTCCATTTTAGAGAGTGGGATCACCCTAACCTGCTTGAAGTTAACTGGTCATATTACCAAGAACACATAATCATTATCATAATAGTGGACATACCTGGCTGTCCAACTGTCACCAGATTGAGCAAGACACATACTGCACTCCATCTTTGATCATCCATTGCATAACCATGATAACAGACACTGTATCTTTGCACATTTCACTCAGAAAGGTATGTTACTTTGTGATTATCTAACTTCATTGATAAAGGATTACGACACTCACATAATCTTATCAAATCTTTCCCAAACAACAGTTCAATTAAACAGAGAAAAAAATATATTCCAACTGTAATCGAAGACATTTCAACATTAATCTCGGATAAACAATTTACTAATGGGACAAGAAGTTGGCATGCTTACAGAATGGGCTTATCCCAAAAAGAAATCTTGAACAAAATATTTGCCGGTACTCTGCGAACTGACTCGTAGTCGGCTGGATAACTCTATACCATAAATCGGTGGGTATGGTAATTCCACTAATAAATTGATCACCGAAAGTAATATTTGAGGTGATAAAACAGCAGGGTAATCGATTTATTGCAAATCAGGAAAACCCGGTCAACGCGTGCACATCAGTATTGCATGTGATGATATTTTTATGACAAACGGGATTTACTAAAAATCGGTGGTCATTGAATTATTACAACTTCCGATCGTATATTTCTCCAAAAATCGTGGGTAATCGATTTATTAGAGGAATTACCGCAGTACATGCGTTTTATTTATTTCACCAAGGCTTCAACAAGGAGATATATTTTTGACGAGATAACTGGCATGTATAAAGTTAATATGTAAAAACTTTCCATAATATTTAATGGGAGGACCATTATGATAATTTTGACAACTTATAAAGTTGAAATTAAGTTATCACTAGATACAAATATTCCTTCATGTTGAAGCACAGGTCAAAAAAAAAAAAAATGTACCACCCACAAATTTATGTAAGAAGCTATCGTTGGATACATGTCAGTGAATCTATTGTTCAAATTTTATATTGGGAAGAGCTCATTGGCAATCCCGCTCTCTAAAATGGAGATAAAAAAGATAGTTTTTGCTCAGTAAATCAGTTTACATAATGAATTCAGCAGAATTCTCTTTAGGTGTACAGAGATATGTAAAAAATAAATTGCCATCTATCTAATTTGCATAATAATAGGCCAAATATTTCTCAGATTATCGAAACAACATTGACTGGTTCTTCAAATGGCAAATTAAATGATAGACAAATTAATGTGCCTTTAGTTTTGGAGCATTGGTTCAAGTGTAACTGTGGTACTTTTGCAAGTTTACGTCATATCCAAGATAATCTTCCAAATTATAGAATTTATACCTTTTTTCTTGTTTTACGACTTTAATTTTTAACAATTTCAGTGTTATTAATGTTATCATAGTGCACAGTGCCACAAGCATGTCGGAACTTGTGACGTTATTATCGAATGATAAACCACGTCACAACGCAACATTGTTACAAAACTGTTCCATTCTCTGCATTGCCGTGACGTCCCACAGATGGTACAAGACGCTCGAAATATGATGTTGTTAAAGGAATAGACAACATTTGATAAACGTATATTGCAAATGAAAGAACAATTCCAGGAGTGTCCAAAACGATTTTTATTTAAATTATGCAATTTTTTCCAACCGAGTAAGAAGCCGTTAATGATAAATTCTGTGGCTTGTAAGGCCGCCGCCATTACGGCAAGTTTAGTGACGTCACTGGGCCACAGAACACTGCAGTGAACTGGGAGGACACGCACAGTTTGCCTTGCACTGGAATAATCGCAGCCCGATAGGCCAGCAGGTGTGGCTATACATCCTTGTATTCTGTACCCAAATACCGGCTGATGTTTGTACAATTACAATGATCTTATCCTTGTTGTGTAGAAATCGGGTTTGATCTGTCGGTCAGTCTAGACTAAGTGTCAAAAAAAAACACAGCATCGAGTTGTCTGATAAAATATGCTTTCGTTATAGGCCAATACTTTTCAGCTGATGGCTACGCCAACATGCGTCAACATAATTCGGCAGCAACTCACTGAGATTGTTTAATGTAACCGAGAATGGGAATAATTCTGATTTCTGTGTTACCAATTCAAAGAATCGAGCCTCAACAAAGACCGGCACTCAGCCAGAAAACGAAACTGAATCTGCCCCTGCTGGAGGGCCGTTTTTCCGGGAAAAGATTATCCGGAGATTTTTCTCACCGTTGAACTGTTACCGAAAGAAACTGTCCAGCATGACACGGCCGTTAAACACCCACCCAAATATCTAGCGTGCGAGAAAATTTACCTGAGAAAGTTTATGGAATAAATCCTTGTCAGCTAATGTCAGCACTTGCACATGTGCTCGTCTGATCGTTTCCTAACAGGACATCTCACAGCAGAGCCGATTAAACGAAATCCGCGACCCGGCCGGCTTCTACGGTACATGCATCCTCGACCGATTTCTACGGTAGATCGTCTTCAATGGGCTCGAACATGCCTGACACTAAGTTGTATCCCTCGACACTGGTCCCAAGCAGCGTAGATGAAAGCATGGTTTGGCCCAGCCAGTCATTGTCATCAGTCAGGTTAAGACTCCCGGAAATGCAAGGCGTCGGACCCTTGGAAAAAGTTGAAAATCACTTGCTGCCATGTTTGCTCTCTAACAGCAGAGAGGCCCTTTGACGTCATGAGCTAGTTGTCACGTGAATATCACTCGGCCGCTCATTGGTTAAACCATAAACATGGTGGCTCCCTTCATTCAACACATCTGGTCATTTTTCCAATGTTTGAGAGTATTTTTCTTCGTTAGAAAGAATCTCAAAAATAGGAAAAAAATATTTTTGGGCACTGTTTGGATTGATCTTTCAGTCGCAGTTTACGTTTGCCAAATGTTGTCTATTCCTTTAACGTCATCTGACGCAAATTTCTTTCCCACTGTAGAAATCTGCCTTTGAATCCTCCGAGATAGAATATGAGTGTAATTTTTGGGGAAAACTTCATTACGTTTTGTTATTCACATACATGTAGTTATCTTGAATATGGCATAAACTTACACAAGTGCCACGGTTACACTTTAAGAAGGAATCAAAAGTTAATTCTTTTTTTAACTCCACTTTAGAGAGCGCGATGTCCCTGACCTGTCTATGTTCAGACAGAACGACGATCGACTGTGCCTGTAATTAACCATCAGAGAAACTCTATGATTTGCTGAATGTTCTTCCTATTTTATCCACTAGTCAATCAAAATACAGGATTTCTTTTTGAAAATTTGAAATGACCGATCAAGTTACTGCAAGATATCCTGTGATGTCACTGTTATTTCTATACAACTCCATTGATAGACAAAACAAAGAAAAGCTACATAAAAAGTCAAAATAGATGTTATGTTCAAGTAATCATCACACATCATATATGTAAGTACTTCACAACTATCAGCATGTTCATCCATTGACATCAAAACTCGAGATCATTCTCATACAGGATATGAAGGAAAAGGCTGTGTCGTAAAGCTAATTTGTACCAATCAACTTCAAAGAGCATACAAATATTGGACAAAACTTACAAGTGTCCAAAGAGCACTAATCAGGTTGGAGAAATGAGGGCTCCTCAGTTTGGAATTGAAAAAGTTCATTTGTCTTTAATAACTTTAAACTAGAGCCTATAGGCTTTTATATGCATCTGTGTTGGAGTGAGTAAACTGAGAAAATGAAGATCAAATTGGTTATAGTGGCAAAATATAGGAAAAAATATTGGTATTTTCATTAAAATATAGGAGAAATACAGACAAGTTTTCCTCATGTAATAATAAATCGTAGAAATGCATGACAATTTCCCATGGTAAGAGGTGTGAAAAATAAACAGAAATGAAGCACTAAGTTCTCAAAAAATAGACTGCTGTGTATGGACAACTCCCCTGTGCTACATGTTTTCTAAAGAGAAGAGGGCACTTTACATAGTGGTAATAGTCAATGCCAAAAATTTATGCGCCGTTGTATTTTTGAAGTCTTTTAAAACCCTTTTTATCTCCAAACTGGAGAGTCCTCATATGCCCAACCTGTTAAGAAGACCAGACATAAAAAATAAATGGGGTATTGAAGGGATTAAAATGGATACTGAGAGAAATACAAAGAAGAAGGACCAGTATGTTGTTAATTAAAAGAAGCCTATTGCTCTATGAAAGTGTCAAATGAACAGGATAACAGATTATATCAACTTAAGAAAAGAAAGAAATATCACATTTTCCACTATAAAATGTAAAGAAAGCCTCCAAAGCAGCAGCTAAATATAAAATGAAAGAAATGAGCTTAGAATAAAGTCACTAAAAAAAGTTTTGGTATTTAACATGTTAAAAATACAATTGTGTATAGTAATTCTTGGCAGAACAATTACAACCTTGAAAATATGATGAATTTGTACCCAAAACATGTATACAAAAAATAGGTGAAAACAAACATAATGGAATAGAAATTGATGATATTATACATGTCCTTGAAATATGCCAAGAAATAGAGTTTCCAAGAGTTAATGCCCATGCGTACTTGGTGGCACCAATGTCAATGCCAGGCAATATAACGCTGACAATGTATACAATGGTTATTAGTGTAAGTGGTGTCACCTGGCAACTATGGACACATAACTCTGACTGGTTGGAACTCTCGTATCCTATTGGCCACTGTGTCTAACTATACAATACCAGAAGTACAGGGACACCCAACTATTATATCCAGCCACAAGAGATATTTTTTTTAACTCAATATTGTTCCCCTACAAAGACAAGGACAGAATGGGGATATTTAATTGGGGGAGCATCGAATAGATAATGGAACGCACAGTGCAATGATGATTCTTCTCTTGAGCCGAAACATTGCAAACTTCACGAGTTAGATATACATTGATATATGGAATTGATAAATGTGTGAATGAATTCATTGATGTGTATTAGAAGACATGCATCTCTCAGAGAAATATCTGTTACCAATAAACAAAATGATAAACAGAAATTAGCATGTCCTGATGAGGTAATATATTAGCCTCTAATGTTCGTGAATCTTTAAGCATCTAGATATATTTAATATAAATCTAATGTTCTAGTAATCTATTAGCATTTACTGATTTCTCTCAGCATATACAGTGAAATAGGTTGAAATGCATAATCTAGAAAAAGCAGCATCTACTCATCCATTAACATCTACAGTTTAAGTATTCTATTAGCATTTACTGTTAACAGTCTACAGTAACAGTTATGCATCTACTGTTCTTTTATTTCATCAACCTATAGTTGTAGTAATCCATTAGAATATACTGTTAATAGTAATCTAATAGCAATAACTGCTGAAGTAATCTATTAGCATCTGCGGTTTCATTACTCCATTAATTTATGGTTGAAGTGATCTATCAGCATCTACTGTTAACAGTAATCTAATAGCATTAACTACTGAAGTACATGAGTTTCTATTTGCATCCACTGTTCTATTACTTCACCTATAGTTGTAGCAATCCATTAGAATCTACTGTTAATAGTAATTTGATAGCATTAACTGTTGAAACTATTAGCCTCTACAGTTGAAGTAATATACATATATCAGCATCTGTATACAGTAATTTATTAAGATTACCTGTTGAAATAATCTCTTAGCATATAGTGTTATCTATTAACATCTGGTTAACTTAAGTACACAAATTATTGCTGCATCTGGGCTCGACTTATCCATTCACGTTGACATTTTCCTGCTAAAAGAACTGCATATCAGTCATTGTCAGTCACCAATCACAAATATGGGAAACAATATTCAAAGGAAAACAATTACACCTTAGTTTAGTAGGAGACATTCCAATTCAAACAATATTTTAAAGAGAATTGATCAAATAATATCACATGACTTCCATGTGGTTTTAAATGGCTGGGAATGATTTAGCATGTTCGGTGAGCAACAACTTCAGCAAGAAGTAATAACTTGAAACTCGATTCATGAAAATTAGAATTTTCCCATATCTAATTTTCCCATACTTTTTGAGAAAAGATGAATTCCACGAGTTTCTAGCAGCTCGTTAGCCTGACAGTTAATCATTATCAAGTTATTATGAGATGAGTTATTATTATTATGACTGATGAATACAGAAATACAAACTGAAGATGTTCATGCTCAAGGGAGTCAAGGACTAAGGATAATGTGCAACCTTTTACGTAAATGCAATGGCACAGTAAACTCAGAAGAAAAAAAAACATAAAAAATTCTGTAACCATTAGTTATAGAAAACCTAGGTTTCAATTTGACTAGTATCGGGGTCCAGTTTCCTGGTGGGACTATTTGTGCACAGACTTGTACCTGGAAGACTCCAAATCGGCTACCGGGTCAGCACTGCCATCTTGAAGTGTCCCTCTGAACCTGCTAGGAACAACCACTTGATTAGCTGTTCTTAAGCTAATCTTCATCTCAAACTTTCGCACAAGGTGGCATATCTGTGCATGTGTTCATCAGCTGACACATATACAGGAATGTGCCGCCGGAGGAGATAAACTGCTGTATGATTTGAGAGTTGGCTGGGAGGCCTAGAAAGCCTTTCAAACTTGGGTCAAGTCTGGCTATTTCGGCAGGACTGTAAAAGTAGGGGTGTGTGAAAGGTGTTTCACTTCCTCGAGGGAGCATATTCTCAAGATACACTATCAATTCAGTTCAATGTCAAGTCAGTGGTTTCAATTAAAACTACCTATCCCCCCCACCCCAACTACATGTTGAACTGCCCCATACAGGACCCTGGTTACAGCCCTGATCACATACATTCTTCACTCTCTCTTTATTCATTGTCACTCTCATAGCGGTGAATTTGTGTTGAAGTCAGAGCGGTTTCTTCATGATCAGATCTGAAAAAAAATAAAAATACATGTAACTTCGAACTTAGAGAACAAATAGCACAAGAACATGTGGATGTAACTTAACACCCTATTGTACTCGTATTATAACATGCTGCTGGGTGTACGAATGGATGTAATATCTCTTGTGTGGAGTAGAAGATCACAGTGCACATCTCCATGATATCGAGCATCTTCCGATAAAGTTTGAAATTTCCTTTCAAGGTATAACCATCATTTTGAACAGTCTTCGTTACTTGTTATCACTCGTGGCCATGCCAGTAGTCAGCAATCTTGATTGTCTTAACCATATGCTGTTAGATGCCATAAACACTAATATTTGTCGAAATACATCACACTCACCCATAGTGTACGTCTTCATCAGAATCGTTCAACATAGACAGAGCTGGGTTATCTTTGAAATGGGATTCTGTGTGGAAAGAACAATATTGAACATCACTTCACTTGAGAAGTCAATTTACGAAATTCGGAACAAAGTTCAAATTATCTCACCAATAGTGACACAGGCATTACGATTGATTCTTTCAATTATATTTTAATCTCAAAAGCCTTTTTATGACTGGTGTCATGACATTGCTGAGAAAAGTAGATCATAGTCTGAGAGATGCACACATTTGATCAAAATGATCTGTAAGGCTGCTTACAAGATACCCCCCACAAGGCATAGATACATGGTGGTGGTTAACGTTTCACGAGTAAGTTGAATGGGATTGCATCGGGTGGCGGTGGAAATGATCAGTAAGCATGCTTACAAGATACCCCCCGGATGCACATTTGATAGAAATTGACGAATATTTGTAGTGGAATATAAGTATACATGTTATAGTAGTTTACGGGTAAGTTCATTTAGATTGCGCTTGGTGGCGGCACGGTATGTAACCAGTTGACAATGAAACCTCGCTCGGTCGCGACTGCGGTTAACGGATTGTCTACGCATGTTATGCTCCGGACACGAAGTGTTATGGATCGACAGAGAAAATTTTGCCCCCAGGTGGCGCCACCTGTAGATGCATATGCGCCATCCTGAGCGAGGTCTCATGGTATGGCAGCTACATGTACATACAAAATTTAAGAATCTAATCAGCGGTTGTCAAGTTATGCTCCAGAAACGAAATGTTACGGACCGAGAAAATTCTGCCCATAGGTGGCACCACCTGTAGACGCACACACGCCAACGCAATCCCAAGCGAGGTCTCATGGCATGGTAGCTGCATACGAAATTTGAGAGAAATCCAAGTAGCGGTTAAGTTATGCTCCGGAAACGAAATGTTACGGACAGACAATAGGTGGTGCCACCTGTAGACGCACATGCGTCAAACGCAATCCCAAGCGAGGTCTCATGGTATAGTAGCTGCATACCAAATTTGAGAGAAATCCAAGTAGCAGTTGTCAAGTTATGCTCCGGAAACGAAATGTTACGGACAGACAAGCTGAAACCAGTGAAACTACGTGTACAGGGGGTATATCAAGACAACACTGAGAGATTGTATGAGGTTACAGGAGATATGGCAATGTGACAGGCGCAACATCATGGTGTTGGATGCCAGGACTTCTTTTAGAACATCCATCTGACTGTTTGGACATCTAGCTTGATGGCATGAACATCGCATTCACAGTCCCTTTATCAGTTAGTTCTCGGCAGTTTTATTTAGATTCCCAGACAAATATTACGGTAATCCTTCTTATATTTCAATCCCCCTCTGAAAATTCAATCACCCCCAATTTTAAGGACAAAATTTGATCGGCTGATCTAATAAATTTGATCACCCTCTAAAATCATCAAAAACTAGAACTCATGGACTTCGAAAGGCCACCCAAATTTTTTAGACTGGTACAGATATTATAGTACATGTAGGATTGCATGATTTATTTAATACACAATATATGAGCAGAAGATTCACATCTTTACTCCCCAGACTCGTCACAGGTAATGCCTTCCTGGCAGATACATTTAACAGCCGCCAATGAGAACTAAGAACAATAGAACAATTATCAATTGCTAATGATCCACAGATGTGCTGAAAGATTTGCGTGTTAAAAGGCGGACAGATGCTCGTTTTTTATAAATAATTTAGTTTTTATATACCGGGAAAGACAAACAAAATGTTCAGTATTTTCTGGAAAATAGATACCTTCCCCCTTTCTGTCGTGGTTCATGGTGGTTAATTTATATTGGACGGATTATAAGCTTATATTAGGCGGAGAAATACAGCTTCTTCCACAGAGCTTAACCTGTTAACTCGGCATGCGTCTAATGGGTATATGGCGACTGGTCTCCAGCCGCGAGAGATAAAAGACTCGCTGCTTATGTTCCGTCTATAATCTGCCTTGATTGTGATAATATGACAACTATTGCTTTAAAAACTTATTGACACCTACGAATTTAAAAGAGTCACAACGATCAATTGATCAAATACTGTATTTACTACGGACAAAACTACCAACTTGGCGCCTTACTCAACACACGATGTTTACTGAAAATTCCGCCATGATAAACATGCGGCTTCCGTCCAAACTTTGCGCAGTTGGCCTTTGCGCACACCCGGAAGTAAACGAGCGATAATGAAAGTGGGTGAATGAATCAGAATATCCCCTGCCAAGCATCATGGACGAGATGTCGATCGCGATAATGTGATCCAACATTTAATCCACTGTATGCTATTCGTACTTTGCAGTTTTGACAGCGGCGAAAAAGATAATTTATTTAATAAACTGATTTGACGACGGCAACATATGATTCATTTTTACGCAAACGAAAAAACGTTCCCGCTTTTTTCGTTTTGCGTAACCTCCATGTGAACTGAACGATCGTTCGCGCAAAATTTTGTGGCCTGAACTGAAGCAGTCAAATAAGCAGTTCAGCAGGCAACTGAAGCAGTCAATGTAAGTATGAAGTCGTGGCGGCTTAGAGACTGATACATCACCTGCCAAAATGTATTCCGGATATCATGAATGAAGCGTTCGCTGTCAGGCTATCTCAACAACTGGAGGCTGTATTAATTTTTCTCGTAAAAGTCTCGCGAGAGCCCAACTCCCACAATGCTCTGCGTATGCGCAAAGACGTTTCCGCGCAAGTTGTTGTTGCAACTGGCCTTTTTCAAAGAGGAAGTGTAGAATTTTATATGAACAATTTGGGCTTGAAAGACACACTTCCGTTCATCTGAGACAGCCCAAATTCAATCCCCAGCTAGATATAAACCTCCTCTCCATTTTATCCAGGGGTTTGAACTCGGAATTCTGCTTTGTTCTCTCGGAAATTCTTGGAAACCAAGCAAGACTGGCCCATAGACTGAGCCCATAATGAATTATCTGCAGGACTTTTGAACCATTTTGTCAACGTCCTGTTCTAATAAATTTGATCACCCCCTGACTTTATAGTGCAAAATTTCATTTCCTGTGACTGAATTATGACAGGGATTAGCGTAAATACCGGTACATCACGAGATGGTATCAAAAACACGTTCAAGAGCTCTCCAAACTGAACATTCAGTCTGGAGATAATGGGGCTTTGAAGAAAGAATGGAAATCCTGTATTCTACATACGGCCGTGTTTGGTTCATACTTCCTGTAAGGATGATGAGACAATGCCTACAATAGCCACATCTTGGGAGAACAATGTGTCTAGACCCAGAGTTTTCCATACGTACATGTACAATTAAAGATGTAATCAGCCTCAAATTCAGACCATGTAGACTGGAATCGATGTCTCTCAAACTCCTCAAAAGTGACAAATGTTATGACAGGTACAAAATAAAACATCTGACCACAAAAAACTATGCCATTTATTCTTGTGACGGCCATGTCAACAAGCATATACAAGTGTGGTACACTCTGCCTACGTATGCTCTGTGACTCTACAGAAGTTCAGGCACAAGCCATGACGTTATCCCATGGCTGCAGCTGTGCAGCAGTCAGATTCTTGGGCGTCGCTACATCACTCAACACATATTCAACGGCGAGACAGAAAGAACCCGTCGAAGCGGGCAGACTTTCAAATTACTCTGACCAGATATTCTTGCATTTGTTGTTCATTTGTTGTTCATGGTGATTTAACGTTGCTTTCAACTATATTTCAGTCATGTCATCACACTATCATCAAATATAAAATTTTGCTGCATCGATTTTGAAGTGAGTGAATATGATTTAACGTTGCTTTCAACTATATTTCAGTCATATCACGACGTTGGGTCCGATTCCTTGTCACACCCAGGAACCACACGGGAGGGGTCCTATTCCTTTTCACATCTGGGAACCCCCGGGTGCTTTAGTCGCCTGTTATGACAAGATGTCTGAAGAGCTGAGGCCTATTTTTACCATGACCATGGGCACAATGACATCCCAGGTCAATCCCTGGGAGCCCCACGGGACTGCATCGATTTTGAGGCTGATTACATCTAGACAATGGATCCTTACAATTACATGACTTATCTACCCTGTGTTTATATATCTACAGAGGATTACAACTGCTCCATCACCCCCCCCCCCCTCCCCGCCACTTCCCCCACCCTTCCCCAATCCAACCAACTTACCATATAAGGCATTCCTGGAAGGTGAGTAGACAAATGACATCGTGTAGAGGTAAAAATTGAGAAGAGCGTAAAACGCTACAAACTCCACAGAGTTCTGGTAATTAGTGGAGAGTTCTGAGACGAAGTTTTCCTCCAGCATGGCACCTCCAAACCTGATCACGGTTATGGCTATACTGATCGTCAGCACGATCAACATCAGCGCCGTCAAAAACTTTAACCGTAAATCTGAAAAATAAAACAAGGCAGAATGACAGAAGATTCATAAGTTCCAGATGCAGATTATGCATAATTTTGGTACTCAACAATACAATATTGCCTTGTTTGGGATTTTAGTGAACCCGGGCTCTACCGTAAACCTCTAAATCAACTCACATATCCAGGAGTTATAACAAAGACAAATAACAAGTTTCAAAAGTTTTTTTTTATATTTGACCCAGTGACCTTATTAATAGAATTTTTCTTCAAAGTTTTTTTTTTATATTTGACCCACTAGTGATAGAATTTTTCTTTGTCCCACGTGTAAGGTAACCCAAAATTTGGAACTAATTCACAACCGGGAACTGGAAAGATCATACAGACAATGAAAGTTATCACACACACGGGTGAACAGACATTAAAATCTAAAGGATTCTTCTGAAGTAGATTAAAATTTCCACGCAATTCACATCCCTTAACTGGAGTTGTACAAGTAGCATCGCCATAACAGCTAACAATGGCTTCCTGATTTTTGGGCCATAGTAACCTTGACCCTTTTACCTCAAAATGAATAAGGTTCTTCCTTACCCTGTGGTCAACAGATGGACAGAACTCGCTATCGCATTATTCGACCACGTCTCATGAGAGACGTATAAATATGAGTATATTGAATGGAACAATGGATAAATATAGAGTTTACACACCAGCTTTTTCCATTGGTGCGAATTACATTTGGAAAGCGGATTGGTATCATAGCAATTAACATGTCCTATCTGTAACAATACCAGAGTGGAAAGAAACCTTGATCGTCATTTTGATGCCATGATGATACTATTACAGATAAAGACATAATCAATGCTACTCAGAATTTTTTTGATCGTCGCTATATAGCTGAAATATTGCTGAACGTGATGTTAAACCTTAATTCTCTCAACACTATCATTATGCTGTGTTCATAATGTTTTCACCAAATCTGATGAGTATGCATGCTGTCAAATACACATGTTTTCGGTTTCAATGCAGTGCTAAAGAAAATGGAGCTCTTCTGCATGAGGAGATTAATTTAGTCCATACACAGAGGTTTTGGCAATCTAGCCCCAGGACTCACTAGCTGCGAAAGTGACCTCCGGCCTAGTGGATTTCTGGGAGCAGAAACGGAAACGTCGCACCGGTTTGTTTACTTTCTTATTTGTTCTACTTTTTATGTGTTTTATACTGTCCCAAATGGGGTGCTCAGTACAATGAAGAATCTTATCTTATCATGCGCACAATTAGTTTTTGATGGAACCAATCTTGCATTCGTCTATTTCCGTATTGGTGGAAATTAGCGCAGTTGCTGAGTTCTGGGGATAGATTGCTATTATTCAACTAAACATAGAAATAGTTTTGTATAATTTGAATGAATTATGTTCGTTTGGTTAAACGTAACCTCATTTCACAATAAAATGCGATCGGATCGCTCGATTACCAAAGGCACTATTTCGTAGCCGGCTCACAACTTGATCGCCATACGCTCCCCACGGGTGGCTTTTTGTGCGTTCTATGTGAGAGGCTGATTTCCGCCAATACAGAATAGCCGAATGTGAGATTGAGGTTTTGGTAGGGCAAGATCGATACCAACATATATGATCCTGTACAGCTGGTTTCAATTCTCTGGCAAAAATGTACTGAACTTGGATCAGTGTACATTTCTCTTTATTTATAAACCTAATTCGGCATACTACTCTCCATCCTCGTGAGCCAGTGTATAGATCGATCTGTTAGGATCGATACACTGGCTTGGTTAGTTATCCATACCAGTTCTGGAGATGCATAGATCAAGGGGTTTCCTCTAAATCAACCCGATCAGTGAACGCGCTAAGCTAGCTGATTACGTCAATCCGCTGCAAGGTAAATGATGTGACAGGTTTAAATTTCCTCGCGGGCCTGCTTTGATGTCAGACTGAAATCGACACCGGAATTCAAAACAAAAACCGCAGGCTTGGGATACCGACATGCTAATTCAAAACAAGCGCCGGAATGAAACGTACGAGATTGTACAATCGAGGCATCGACCCAAGGATTCGAATCAACAAAAATGTCCAGGTAAAACCTCTGCGATGATTTAAGATTACCTGGACTTGTGAAGATGACTACTCTCATAATTATGAACAACGGGAAAGTTTCATCTCTTCCTAGGCAGTCTGGACCTACCATAGGCTATGTGAGACACCTACATGTTTTGTCCCTTCATATATGAAGAGTTCCACTGTTTTCAACATCTCAAAACTTGAGTATTGTTGTCCAGCTGTTCGCGTGAGAGCAAAATGTAAATCAGTCCACTTTCCCTTGAATGTGGATTTTGCACCAACGGTTTATATTTCCATGTCCAGATTCGGTGATAATAGTGTGAGAGTGATCTTACCAAAGTATGGCATGGACCTAAGCTCAGCATAGGCCCTCACCAATAAATAGATCAGGTATAGTAGATACACGCCTCCAATTATGAAGAAAAACACTTTAAAACCCTGTAAAACAAGAAAAACATAACATGTAGCCAGTTATATAATGCACATGTGAATTAGTTGTACACAAACTAGATTACACGACAACAATGCTAAGAAGTACTGGTCAAATAGCTATTTAGAGTGGCGGTAAGGTCACTTAAAAACACACAATAGAAGCCAATTCTCAAAGATATTCTGTTAATATTCAGCTATGATTGTTCAAATCTGTTGCTCTTCAATGCGTTGGCAAAAGAAAATGTCCTAATTCAGTTGAAAGGCAGTTTGAAATTGATTGAGTAAAAGAATGATTTGATTCAAAGTTAAAGAACATTATTTTGGAAAAACTTTAAGAAAGAAATATTTCTTAGCTGTGGTTGATAAAAAGGTTGATGCGGCACTAAGAAGAAAGACATGGTGGAAGTGAAGTTGAAATTAATTTTTTCAGCTTTATGGTGAACAGTCTAATAGTTCAATCACAGGAAGTGCATTGTTTACCCCAAAACATTGGAGTGATCCAATTAATTAGAACAAACGGTTGACAAAATGATCCAAAAGCAGGACATTATCTATGTAGTGTCTTGCACAGTTAGGACATGAACAAATTTATTATGGTATTATAAACCACTCTCATAATTCCATCACAGGAAGTGAAATTTTGTCAAGGGCGGGGGGTGATCAAACCTTTATATAGTCAGGGGGTGATTAAACTTATTGGAACAGGAAGTTGACAAATGGTTCAAAATCATGCAGATAATCCATTATTTCTTCGTTATTTCAATGATTTTAGAGGGTGACCAAATTTATTAGAACAGCCAATTGAATTTTGTCCCCAAAATTGGGGGTAATTGAATTTGATATGGGGATTGATAAGAAGGATTACTGCAGAGTGACTGGAAATAAAATTGTCTGAGGAGATTCTTTGTTACCCTATTTCCTCTCATTTTTTTAACATCATTTTCAGACTTAGAAGCAGAACAAAAACATCTTTATGTCAACTGAGGCTAAATATTGCAGCATGAATATGTTATTTATCCCAAGAACTGAAAAGATAGCCAGTGAAATTTGTAGAATGTTAGCAGAATTTCTCTATGCAGATGCCTGAAGTTAACTTTTGCCGTCTGAATAATTAGAAGAAATACGGTATCATAGGATGAATGGATCCACGATTTCCCTGACATTGAGAGAACAAAGGAGAGCCTATCTATGCACTGACCCATGACTTCAGCTGATCAGCTACTGGTTCGTATAATTTCACTTTGCCCTATCTTTTAACCCAGGACAATATTTGGAAATGCTGATAACTGACATAATTTTATTATGTACTATATTTCCCCATATACAAAGAAAGTTGCATTATGCTTAGAACAATGTATAATTTTGCAAATATTACATGAACTATTCCAGGTATCACCAGTTCAAAATATTGTCCTGGATAAAAAGACAGGGCAAAGTGGAATGAAAAGAACTAGTAGCTGATCAGCTGAAGTCATGAAACAGTGCACAGACAGGCTTTCTTTGTTCTCTCAATAATGTGCAACTGAGCGTTTATTTGAGCTTTACCTGTAATACAGGGCTGACTTCAGGTACTGTTCAAAAATGTCCAAAATGTGAATGAAATGCTGGCACACAAAAACTGCGAGAGGCAATAAGAGCATTCACTCACCATAAAATTCTGTGTGTCCAGCCTATAATAGTAGGTGGGATCTCGGAGTTCGTTGAATTCTTGCCATGATGACAGAGTGACTGCGGCTAACCAGATCAGGCCGACCACGATCAGCTTAGGCAAGTAAAACATGGTAAACCTCCTCTCTGTCTGAAATTCAGGAGAACGATTATCGTCAAATATGTTGTTATTGCGACAATCAAATTTTTTCTGATTCTCTGTGTAAAAATTGCATTGCATTATGATTTCACAATATAAAAGAATCTGATCACTGTTCTAAATCCAACACCAGGCCAATCATATTGATAAACTCTGGAGTACAAGTTCCACAATAATGCAGCCAGTGGTATAATGAAGTGCAGTATGTTTAAAGACGTAGTAGGGCGATTTTAATTGTTCGGGGAAACTGAACAGCATGATCAGTTGCAACATTTGCCAAAAGGTTTTCAAGTGGTGAAGTCTTGTATTTCTTATAGGGACCAATATTGTCAAATTCTTCAATTTGGTCTAGTGAACAATTAAGAAATGGGAAATGACTGAGATGATGTCGGATAACGTGACCAGGTGTCCATGACGTCACATTAGAAGCCGTCATAGTGTAATTAAAGTTCTAAGATCGAGTATGACCTTGCAAAGCATCATACCCGGAATGCCAATGCATGTTTTGTGACATCATCTCAGGCACTGGAACCAAGTGCAGGTGCTGTCATGTTTTTCAGAGAATGTCAGAAGTGTAATTTCAACCCCTGTGATATTAAACAAGAGCCCAAGGGGCTTCAATATACGCCCGTATATCTGGAATCACATTGGTCCAAATTTCAAGGTTGTTTAATAGCCTTGATTCCGATTGGTAGCTAGCAATCCAGAGAAAGGTCTACAATTTTGCGCTTCTGAGAATGT
>JAVTVY010048580.1:0-22873 GCA_036873755.1 Hanleya hanleyi | reverse complement strand
GGATCGTATTGTGACAGCAGCTATCAATACTTACGCTGCAGCGATCGAGGATGCCGGAGAGGATAATTTACAACAGACGTACACCCAAATGCGCTCCCGCATCAGGAAACAGCCATGGCGATCTATGAACAGTATACCTTACTACCGCTTGAAATGAAAGGCGACCCCACTCACAGGTCCATCATGAAGACCAAGCGTCACTTGGAAGTGGATATGGGGCTACCACCCATCGAGACCCTGGAAAATGCGATCAGAATGTGCAAACAACTGTTTCAGGACATGCTGCCCAAACAATATCCAGGCCTGCCCGACGACGATTAGGTCACACCGAGCAAAGATGAAAGTTTCTGAAAGGACGGCTTCTGATTGGACAAGAGCAGCCGAGAATACATCTAACGGGCCAGAACGAATATGACAGATACAGTGCCAAATGGCGGTCTCTGATTGGACAAGAGTCTTCTCGAATTGCAAACATACCCAACGCGACTCCCCCAGCGTGGGTATGATGTAACATTGGGGATAATAAACTATATGAAAACTTGTTGTTGTTGTTGTTGTTGTTTTCTCTTCTGTCATCTTTGTTGTTGTTGTTTTTCTCTCATCTGTCTTTATCAAGGCGTCAAGGCGTTATGCTAGGACGTTAAGGTGTAACGAAGGACGTTGACGGGCGTCACTGCATTTCCAATGAGTTAGTGACAATTCCATGAAAATCAGAGCTTTTGGGCTAATTCACCAGGGCGTTGAAGCGTTGAGCTTGGCATTGCCGGGCGTTGCTACAAGATGCCACTTCACACGATGCATTCGGACCAAGGATGGTCCATTTCTAATTCAAAACACCTTCCTTCACACCCCCAAAATGCCCACTTTGGCTACTACTCCTACCGATGACGTTACCGATGACGTCACAGATGCAGTGGACATCCCTCAAATCGGAGTCTACACCCCGAGAGCTACAAAATGACACCCCACACGACGCATTCGGACCAAGGATGGTCCATCTCTACCCCAAATACACCGCTACGCACCCCCAAAATGGTCACTTTACTTATGCCTATATGTATCACTTCCTCTTCTTGACTTCAGTCATGAGTGACATACCTACCTGACCACAGGGATATGGTATAGTACTGAATTCATAGTACAGTTAACATGGTACTTGGTATAGTACTGCATTTATAGTACACTGTACATGGTACACAGTTCTGTACAATTACCACCAATTATCATACCATACATTGACATGGTATAGAACTGTATTCATAGTACAGTTGACATGGTACATGGTATAGTACTGTATTCACAGTACAGTAGAAATGGTTGACAGTTCTGCAGAATGACCACCGGTTATCATAACAAACATGGACATGATATAGTACTGTATTCACAGTACATTGCGCATGGTAAACAGATCTGTACAATGACCACCAGTGATCATACCATACATGGATAAAGTATTGTATTCATAGTACATTGGACATGGTACACACATCTGTACAATGACCACCAACTGTTGATCAAACCACACAGGGATATGGTATAAGCTTACTGTATTCACAGCACAGTGGACATGGAGGACAGCTCTGTACGACCACCAGTGAACCTACCATACATGGACGTGGTATATTGTATTCACAGAACAGTGAACAGTTCTGTACAATGACCACCAGTAATCATACCATACGTGGATGTGGTATACTGTATTCACAGTACAGTGGACATGGTGGACAGTTCTGTACAATGACAACCAATAATCATACCATACGTGGATGTGGTATACTGTATGCAGTTCTGAACAGTGACCACCAGTAATCATACCAGAAGTGGATGTGGTAAACTGTATTCGCAGGACAGTGGACATGGTGGATAGTTCTGTACATGACCACCAGATATCATATACCATGCATGGACGTGGCATACTGTATTCACAGTACAGTGGACATGGTGGACAGTTCTGTACAATGACCACCAGTGATCATACCATACATGGACATGGTATACTGTATTCACAGTACAGCGGATATGGTGGACAGGGTTGTACATGACCACCAGTGATCAAACCATACATGGATGTGGCATACTGTATTCACAGTACAGTAGGCATGGTGAACAGTTCTGTACAATAACCACTAGTGACCAAACCATACATGGACGTGGTATACCGATTCACAGTACAGTAGGCATGGTGAACAGTTCTGTACAATGACAATCAGTGACCAAACCATACATGGATGTGGTATACTGTATTCACAGTACAGTGTCAGTAGTCATGGTGAACAGTTCTGTACAATGACCACCAGTGACCAAACCATACATGGACGTGGTATACTGTATTCACAGTACAGTGGACATGGTGAACAGTTCTGTACAATGCCCACCAGTGACCAAACCATACATGGATGTGGTATACTGTATTCACAGTAGTGTCAGTAGGCATGGTGAACAGTTCTGTACAGTGACCACCATTGATCATACCATACATGGATGTGGTATACTGTATTCACAGTACAGTGGACATGGTGAACAGTTCTGTACAACGACCACCAGTGATCATACCATACATGGTCGTGGTATACTGTTTTCACAGTACAGTGGACATGGTGAACAGTTCTGTACAATGACCACCAGCGATCATACTATACATGAACGTGATATACTGTATTCACAGTACAGTGGACATGGTGGACAGTTCTGTACAATGACCACCAGTGATCATACCATACATGGACGTGGTATACTGTATTCACAGTACAGTGGACATGGTGGACAGTTCTGTACGACCACCAGTGATCATACCATACATGGATGTGGTATACTGTATTCACAGTACAGTGGACATGGTGGACAGTTCTGTACATGACCACCAGTGATCATACCATACATGGACGTGGTATACTGTATTCACAGTACAGTGGACATGGTGGACAGTTCTGTACATGACCACCAGTGATCATACCATACATGGACGTGGTATATTGTATTATTCACAGTACAGCAGACATGGTGGACAGTTCTGTACAATGACCACCATTGATCATACCATACATGGACGTGGTATACTGTATTCACAGTACGGTGGACAGTTCTGTACAATGACCGACAGTGATCGTACCTTACATGGACGTGGTATACTGTATTCGCAGTACAGTGGACATGGTGGACAGTTCTGTACAATCACCACCATTGATAATACCATACATGGACGTCGTATACTGTATTCGCAGTACAGTGGACATGGTGAACAGTTCTGTACAATGACCACCAGTGATCATACCATACATGGACGTGGTATACTGTATTCACAGTACAGTGGACATGGTGGACAGTTCTGTACAATCACCACCATTGATCATACCATACATGGACGTGGTATACTGTATTCGCAGTACAGTGGACATGGTGGACAGTTCTATACCATGACCACCAGTGACCAAACCATACATGGATGTGGTATACTGTATTCACAGTACAGTGTCAGTAGGCATGATGAACAGTTCTATAGAATATTCAGTCATGTCGGTGATCATACTATACATGGATGTGGTATACTGTATTCACAGTACAGCGGACATGGTGGACAGTTCTGTACAATGACCACCAGTGATCATACCATACATGGACGTGGTATACTGTATTCACAGTACAGCGGACATGGACAGTTCTGTACAATGACCACCAGTGACCAAACCATACATGAATGTGGTATACTGTATTCACAGTACAGTGGACATGGTGGACAGTTCTATACCATGACCACCAGTGACCAAACCATACATGGACGTGGTATACCGTATTCACAGTACAGTAGGCATGGTGAACAGTTCTGTACAATGACCACCATTGATCATGACATACATGGACGTGGTATACCGTATTCACAGTACAGTAGGCATGGTGAACAGTTCTGTACAATGACCACCATTGCTCATACCATACATGGACATAGTATACCGTATTCACAGTACAGTAGGCATGGTGAACAGTTCTGTACAATGACCACCATTGATCATGACATACATGGACGTGGTATACCGTATTCACAGTACAGTAGGCATGGTGAACAGTTCTGTACAATGACCACCATTGATCATGACATACATGACGTGGCATGGTGGTGTTGTACAATGTATACCGTATTCACAGTACAGTAGGCATGGTGAACAGTTCTGTACAATGATCACCATTGATCATGACATACATGACGTGGCATGGTGGTGTTGTACAATGACCACTAGTGATAATACTATATACATGAACGTGGCATACTGAATTCACAGTACAGTGGACATGGTGGTATTGTACAATGACTACCATTGATCATACTATACATGGACGTGGTATACTGTATTCACAGTACAGTGGACATGGTGGTGTTGTACAATGACCACTAGTGATAATACTATATACATGAACGTGGTATACTGTATTCACAGTACAGTGGACATGGTGGTGTTGTACAATGAACACCAGTGATCATACTATACATGGACATGGCATACTGTATTCACAGTACAGTGGACATGGTGGTGTTGTACAATGACCACCAGTGATAATACTATATACATGAACGTGGTATACTGTATTCACAGTACAGTGGACATGGTGGTGTTGTACAATGACCACCAGTGATCATACTATACATGGACGTGGTATACTGTATTCACAGTACAGTGGACATGGTTGTAGTGTACAATGACCACCAGTGATAATACTATATACATGAACGTGGTATACATTATTCACAGTACAGTGGACATGGTGGTATTGTACAATAACCACCAGTGATCCTACTGTACTTGAATGTGGTCACTGTGAATGACATGAGAAACAGTTCTGTACAGTGACCACCAGTGATCATACCATACATGGACGTGGTATACTGTATTCACAGTACAGTGGGCATGGTGGACAGTTCTGTACATGACCACCAGTGATCATACCATAGATGGACGTGGTATATTGTATTATTCACAGTACAGCAGACGTGGTGGACAGTTCTGTACAATGACCACCATTGATCATACCATACATGGACGTGGTATACTGTATTCACAGTACGGTGGACAGTTCTGTACAATGACCGACAGTGATCATACCATACATGGACGTGGTATACTGTATTCGCAGTACAGTGGACATGGTGGACAGTTCTGTACAATGACCAACAGTGATCATATCATACATGGACGTGGTATACTGTATTCGCAGTACAGTGGACATTTCTGTACAATCACAACCATTGATCATACCATATATGGACGTGGTATACTGTATTCACAGTACAGCGAACATGGTGGACAGTTATGTACAATGACCACCAGTGATCATACCATACATGGACGTGGTATACTGTATTCGCAGTACAGTGGACATGGTGGACAGTTGTGTACAATGACCACCAGTGATCATACCATACATGGACGTGGTATACTGTATTCACAGTACAGCGGACATGGACAGTTCTGTACAATGACCACCAGTGACCAAACCATACATGAATGTGGTATACTGTATTCACAGTACAGTGGACATGGTGGACAGTTCTATACCATGACCACCAGTGACCAAACCATACATGGATGTGGTATACTGTATTCACAGTACAGTGTCAGTAGGCATGATGAACACTTCTATAGAATATTCAGTCATGTCAGTGATCCTACTATACATAGATGTGGTATACTGTATTCGCAGTACAGCGGACATGGTGGACAGTTCTGTACAATGACCACCAGTGATCACACCATACATGGACGTGGTATACTGTATTCACAGTACAGCGGACATGGACAGTTCTGTACAATGACCACCAGTGACCAAACCATACATGAATGTGGTATACTGTATTCACAGTACAGTGGACATGGTGGACAGTTCTATACCATGACCACCAGTGACCAAACCATACATGGACGTGGTATACCGTATTCACAGTACAGTAGGCATGGTGAGCAGTTCTGTACAATCACCACCATTGATCATGACATACATGGACGTGGTATACTGTATTCACAGTACAGTAGGCATGATGAACAGTTCTGTACAATGACCACCATTGATTATATCATACATGGACATGGTATACCGTATTCACAGTACAGTAGGCATGGTGAACAGTTCTGTACAATGACCACCATTGATCATGACATACATAGACGTGGCATACTGAATTCACCGTACAGTGGACATGGTGGTATTGTACAATGACCACCAGTGATCATACTATATACATGAACATGGTATACTGTATTCACAGTACAGTGGACATGGTGGTATTGTACAATGACCACCAGTGATAATACTATATACATGAACGTGGTATACTGTATCCACAGTACAGTGGACATGGTGGTATTGTACAATGACCACCAGTGATAATACTATATACATGAACGTGGTATACTGTATTCACAGTACAGTGGACATGGTGGTATTGTACAATGACCACCAGTGATTATACTATATACATGGACGTGGTATACTGTATTCACAGTACAGTGGACATGGTGGTATTGTACAATGACCACCAGTGATTATACTATATACATGGACGTGGTATACTGTATTCACAGTACAGTGGACATGGTGGTATTGTACAATGACCACCAGTGATAATACTATATACATGAACGTGGTATACTGTATTCACAATAACCACCAGTGATCCTACTGTACTTGAATGTGGTGTACTGTGAATGACATGAGAAACAGTTCTGTACAGTGACCACCAGTGATCATACCATACTATGACGTGGTATATTGTATTTACAATACAGTGAACATGGTGGACAGTTCTGTACAGTGACCACTAGTGATCATACCATACAATGACGTGGTATATTGTATTTACAATACAGTGAACATGGTGGACAGTTCTGTACAGTGACCACTAGTGATCATACCATACAATGACGTGGTATATTGTATTTACAATACAGTGAACATGGTGGACAGTTCTGTGTACAGTGACCACCAGTGATCATACCATATATGGACGTGGTTTACTGTATTCACAGTATAGTGGACATGGTGATTCCTCGGCGCAATGCAATTCTTTGGAATTCCTTATGGCAGTTCCTTGCATACTCCAATTTCAAGAGTCTCTCTATATTCCATGTCGACATTCTTTCAGATTTCTCCTCCATTGTTTCCATGCCGGTGAAGTTTGTTTCTGTACAGTACACCCAAGAATTAAACTGGTCAAATTCGCGAAGGATAGCCGAAAGATGTTGCGAACCGTTCGCGAACATTTCGCGAACGTTTCGCCAGTATCTCTCGCCATACCTTTCGCGAGAAAATGTCAGAATTGAACCTTTCGCGAAAGGAATACGCGAACGATGTTTGAGGAAATACATGTCGTAAAATGTTTATATTCTTGTCTGTCAACTATTTATTTTTCATTTGCTGGTGTGTTTTATTTTTAATGGCATTAATTAGGTCCATATACCTAATTTTGCAAAGGAATTGCAACTATTAAATCACGATGACGTATAGGCCTACCGGTTTTCTTCGTCAGTCCATGATGCAGCCGTGATTCATGCAAAATCGAGATCGTAAAATTGGGAGCTGTATCACCGTATTCATCTAGTCAAAAGATCGCATAATCTGCCCCTTATTTGAGTTCATTGTGCTGTATGGCTTGTTTTTGTAACTGAAATCTTTCACATCCAAATGAACTTCGCAGTGCATGAAGCCCGATCTAAAACATGGCGTCAGCCAGCCGTTCATAAGAGGCGTGTCCAGTTGCTATGAAGAGGGGAAACAACTCTGAGCAGACATTTAAAAAAATGTTATTGCCTTCATTGGCGGAACGGGTTATTTTTGACAAAAAAAATCATCTACTCAGTTTCCAACTTCAATAAAACTAACTCAGTTTTCCAGCGTTTTCATCACATGAAGAATAAAAACTCATTTTTTGGAAGTTTTCATCTTTAACGGAATGCATTTATATTGCAGTGGCAGAGAGCGGCATTTTGTTTCAAGATAATGATTCAAATCAACGAGATATGATATAATTCTAGAGGAGAATTGGTGTGATTAATAATCAAAGTACTTCAAGTACTGATGTCGGGTTTACTTGAATTGTATTCACTGTGGCGTACAGTAATGTAGAAATGCATAGATAATTGGAAGCATAAGCTGTGATAACTTACTTTGTATAGAGTGGCAAATAATATTATGTTTGCCGATGCAAAGTCTATACTGTTCCAAAGAAACTCCCATTTTGTTATATGCAGTAGTTTACTGTGTATGGTTCAAATTTTTTCTTTCAGTTCAATACCTGTTTTCAATACCTGTTTCAACTCCCGTTTTCAGCAAAATAGATCAACTCAAGATTGCTTCAGCTCCAAGACTGTTTCGCTTTTAACACCCCCAGATATATCAACTCCACCGTCATTTATTTCCTGCAAAAAAATTCTTCTTCAAGACTGGACGGTCACTGTCGCCTGTCGGTGTGCTATCACTCCCCACACAGTCAGGTTGTTGACGCACAACTTTGATTATCAGATAATTACGAATTTGTCTACATTATAGAGAAGTAAGCTTTTGAAAAGAACTCATCTGTGATAAATAATAAACTTAACCACAATCACTGCTCAAAGACGAACTGCCTGATCTGAACAACGATAGATCTGATCAACATCAGGTGTGGAGAATGGACCGTGGAGAATGACCCTTCCCGCCGTAACAAATGATACCGGATAAAATAGAATGGAAAGGCAAATTTTAAAAGAAATTGGAAAGATCAACTTTACTGCGATAATGTTCACATTATCAAGTTAAAATGCACAAGCTACCGTGCATTGTAAATATGTTTATGACTGTCAGACAGAAGAACGATACTTTTTTATGAATGTTGTAAGGGGCATCAAATGAGAATGTTCAGTCTCCGGGCAGGAGATCAGAACTACACAACAACAACTACACATGTGCAGAAGAAAAAAGAAAAACTGAAGAGTGATACTAATGTAGGGTTTACCCTTGGTAAACCCGACAAAAAGTGGTTAGGCATATTTTTTTTTTTTTTTTTTTAAGACTTGAATTTGAAATTCCCCCGACACAATTTGAAATGAAAATGTTAAATTTTCCTTCAATTGCATTTTATTGCAGAAATCCCACGAGAATGAAATTTTCAATTTCATATCGCAAAACCTCGTAAGATGTAATAGTGATATTCTCCATTAAAGTATGATATACAAGCCATTGAAAGTAAACCGGAAATGGAAGATTTCCCAGGACTCCCTTCTCCAAAATGGCTTCGTGCCATACAGTGTCTATCATCGAATGCGCTCATAAAAATCCATCGTTATCTTGAGATTTTAGAGCCATCGGTTGATAATAATGACTGATAAATTTAAGAAAGGAAGAAAACTTTCTCCCTGAATATCTTTTGGACCCGGAAAATCCCGCTGTAGCGAGGATTTGGGGTTAGAAAATGAAGCTTCCAGCATATTTGAATGAGCTCCGGAAAATCCATCGTCTTGAGATTTTAGAGCTGCCGGTTGATAATAATGTCCGTTAAATTCAAGAACGGAAAAACTTTCTGCTCTAATCCCATAGATCAGATCTCCGCGTGACACACGGAATCTACGCGTAACTACGCGTAAAATACGTGTAGTTGATTTCCGCATGGCTCCGCATTGGCCACGCGGAATCATGCGGAGTATTGGGACGATTCAACACGGAATCTACGTGTAGAAAACTCCGCATGACACGGAGGAACGCGGAGGAACGCGGAGGAACACGGAAACTGAGAAATTACTGAAATATGCATATTGACACGGAGAAAACTCCGAATGACGCGGAGTCACACGGAGTTATCTCCGTGTGGAACACGGAAACTGAAAAATGACAGAATTATGCATATTGCACAGCCCTTATTAAAATACAATTAAGCCTTCTGGTGACTAGTTGCAGCAATATTGCAGCAATATCTTTTCGTATGCAAATTAGGTTGCTGCAATAGCACCAGAAGTGTTGCAGCAATATTGCTGCAACTAGTTGCCAGAAGGAGAATTTGCGGCAACACATTGCTGCAACTATGTCACTTTTCATATGCAAATTAGGTTGCTGCACTATCGCCAGAATTGTTGCGGCAATATTGCTGCAACAAGTCGCCACAAGCTAAAATTGCAGCAGCATTCCAGTCAAGCATGTTGCTGCAATATTGCATGTACATACGTGATTGACATCCGAAAATCACAAAAATGTGAAAATATTTAAGTTTGTAACCCAACCAAGTATAATAACATCTCTCACGAGTCCTGGGTGCCTGGCTTACGAGGACGAATAGAAAGAAGATATTGGGGGTCATGCACTGGCACAGCTTCTCCGATAGCTCACATATAATCACAAACACAAGTTAATCTGTTAGGTTTTGAATATGAAGAACAAGACAAGGTGATATGAATTATATTTAATTTGGTATTTTAAACATGTTAAAGGTTGAAATATCACTATTATAAACTTGAGTGGCATAATCGACTCAGCATGGTATTGTATATTTTCCTACCTGTTATCCAGAGTCCTAAACAAGAGACGGTATGTAAATACTTAGAGGTGTGGAGCTTTTCGAAATTTATTGCACTGTCTGGCCCTGGCAATTAATTAGATAGATGAAACTCCAATGCTGAATAGGAGCAAACTCTCTCATGATCTGGGAAGACTATCAATTTCTTTAAATTGTGAATAGTTAGCACACTTTAGCATGTTCAGTGACATAACCATGTCACGATTTTATAAAAAATCTTTCATCTAGGCATCCAATAATATTTCGTCATCACTCGGTTCACTGAAAGGATTGATCCATGCCTTGTGAATGTGTTTTTTTTTTTCAAGTAAATTCCAGCACAGTGATACCTCTTTGAAAATTATGGATCGACAGTATGTCTTGTGTCACAACTCCAACCTGGGCAGGGGTGTCCAGTGTGCCTCTTCATGCTGTTCTTCCGAAATTCCCCAATATCAGTTCCACAATCAGTACACTGATATAGGTCTACCTGAAAATAAAATGCAAACAAATAAAATCAAATATAAAATTAATATTTTGACGTTTTTGCCCATATTTCGGATATAAATTTTTACACAAATGAAATCTTTTGGATATTAAACAATTATTGAAATTAATAGTTATCAAGGATCACAATTTTGCTTTTCTGAATTTCTTGGTAAAGTTGCCACACCATGACACATGCCATAGTTGTACAGTGTCCTCTTTTGAGCAGAATTTGTTGTGGAAATGTCAGGAACGAACGAGCATGTTGGTGGTGGTTTTACTTTTTTCAACTTAACAAACACACAGGTTTAATTAAACTTGGTTGTTTTTGAACTTCAATGAGTAAGATAAAACATGAAAGACAACCACGGAACATCACTGAACAATTGAATTTAATCTTACCAGATGTGTTGTTGTTGTCGAATGTCGTCGGACGCACATCAGCCCGGCCGCCTTTGGAGTATTCGGACACATGATTCACACGTCATCATCACATGGCAGTAAGAGTGTTGCCCAAACATTTGCCAGACTACCAAGTGTATAATTAAAAGCATCCATTTACGACATACTGGTTGAACCAGAACTGGACAGAAGTACAACGAACACCCGCCAATAACTTTTGAAACAGCGAAATTTGGCGCTATTCTTGCAGCACGAGATCACGTGGAGCGGGGAAATTCATTCAGTATCATCACTCAGGCGGATAACTATTCACGGTACAGCATGGTAGTGTCTGTTGTTGTTGTGTCTGTTCCGGATGTACCGACCGACGAATCATGTTGTTGTTCAATGACGGCTGCTAAATAGATAGATAGATTCTTTATTGCCATGAATAGTTATTATACATAGCGCCACATGTGGCAGATAAAAAGAGGAAACACTTGCATATAAAAATACAGGGTACTTTAAAATAAGTGTTACATATATATAAAAAAAAAAAAACCCCAAAAACCCCCAAACAACATACATATACAAAAAAAATAAAATAATAAAGCATACATGTATATTGACGCATGTCAGCACTGCCCTAATTTATGGCACCATATTACACATTCATACAGGAGTCCTTACACACAAACGCACACACACACAAAGAAATACTCTTGAGAAAACTAAAATGGTAACAGAAGCACAAATTAGGTTGTCTGCCCTGTCCTTAATGGGCGCTACGATCATAATGAGATCATCATAAACATGGGTTGTGTCCCTTGGTTCAATTAATCTTTGTGAAAGAAGGGTAGAAAGAACATTGACAGCAGTGAGTTTTTGTATCCACGTCGGCTGCTAAAAGAGAAATGATCTAATTTACTTTCAAATGGTTGAGCTTATTTAGGATAGATAGGTAGTTTATTGCTATGATGAATATATGTACATAAAAATACATAATGCCACAGTTGGCAGTGTGATAATCTGTGACATTCAAGATTGTTAAAACAAGATACACCTATTAAAATCATACAAGGACAGAAAAAAAAAGAAAAAAAAACAAAAACAAAAAACACACACACATATATACATGCGCACACACACACACACAAATAATAATAATAAAAAAAAATAAAGAAAAAAATACAATAAAATAAAATTCACCGGAATGTCAACGGGAGCACTAATTCTGCATGGCCAAGCACAAGACCGCCAATCGCATATTACAATAACATTTATTGTGTTAGTCCTACTCCAGATACTAAGTGTTAAGGTTTTCCAAAGACTGTTTTCTTACAGCTAAACAATTCTGAGCAAACTCTCCTACTAGTGTGATCACGTCTGTGTCCTCGCAACTCATCAGCCACATAAATTTGCTTTCTTTATCTAAAAGTATGAAATTCTGGTTTATATTACTTATGCAATCAAAAAACTTAACTCTATCGTCCGAATATTTGGCACAGGTGATAAAGAAGTGGGACTCGTCCTCAACTCCGCTTGAACAAATACGGCATAACCTATCATTTATTGGCATACCATGATATCTCCCTTCTTCAATTTGAAGTCTATGGTTGCTTATTCTGAGTTTGCAAAGATTCCGTCTGGTTTCCCGTTTTAACATGCAGAGATATGGTTCTGGTTTAAATACAGATTTGAATGTTCTATATGTTCGAAGTTTATTGCCGTGGTTGGTCTCCACGCGGTCGTTAGCCAATTCATTTATCCAGTTCCTCTGAAAACGCTCTTGAAGAGCTTTCTTCACCATTCCTACCATTCTATTTTTAGAAACCTGTCCAGCAGTAGTACACAAGTGAGTTAGACCCAGACTTTGGAGGAGGGCACATATATTTGTATACCAGCTGTGTTGAGATGATACAGACACACCATAGGCCATTTTTACCAAGCTATCGTCATCTAAATTACAAAGTCTCCACCAGTATTTCACTAATGTGATCAATATGTCAATCAAAAGTGGGTATCTTCCTAACTCACCAAGTACAGCCACCGTGGTACAGCATAGTTGGTGGACTTTGGACTGACTCCCAATACATACTTACAAAATTTTAAGTGGAGCTTTTCCATTGCATTATTTCTAACCCAGGTATTAAACAGCTTGTTAGAACCAACTCTACTGGGATTAATATCGCCCCATATTTCAGCACAATACAACATAATTGGTTTTACAGTATGGTCGAAAATGTGCAAGGATGTAAAAGAATCAGGAGTTGTGGAGGACAAACATTTCCTCAGTTTGAAAAAGGCTTTAGATGCCTTTCGTACTAAACAATCTTTTGCTAAGCTGAAAGCACATGAGGAATGGAAGACAATACCAAGAAAAGTGTGACTTTTGACTACTTCCAACACAGTGTGATCTATATGAAATGAGAAGTTTTTAGTACTTCTAGAATTGAAAATTAAGCATTTGCTCTTATCCTCATTAATATTTAGGTCCCATTTTAAACAGTACCGATACAATTTATCCAGTGAAGCTTGCAAACCTTCTTCACTGTTTGATACCAGGACTAGGTCATCTGCATATAGTAAACAATTGAGAGCTTTCGTACCCAAATCAACCGGATCACAAGAGGAATCAAAAATAGCAGGCAAATCATTTACAAAAATTTTAAATACGTAGGTTCGGACTCAAATTATCACCTTGTCTAACTCCCACACCTGATTGGAACATCTCAGTAACAGAGTCGCCATAGCGAACACACAAGTTTATCTTGCTATACATTTGCTTAATTATATCATAAAATTTTCCGGCAATTCCCATTCTCTGTAATTTGAATAACAATCCATTGTGCCACACAGAGTCGAATGCTTTCGAAAAATCAATGAAACAAGTATATAATTTGTCTTTACTGGTTTTCTTTGCTTCAATTATGGTCCGAAGGACAAACATGTGATCAGAAGTTCGTTTTCCTGCAGAGAAGCCAATTTGCTCATGGCAAATGAGTTGATCTTGGTCGAGAAATTTTTCTAATCGACTATTGAGTATACAGTTGAACAGTTTGCTTACACAACTGGTGATGGTGATACCTCTATAGTTTGAGGGAACTTTCCGGTCACCTTTTTTGAATAATGGGGTTATATATCCTTCAGCCCATATTTTCGGGTATACAGAGAAGGAGAAGACCAGATTAAACAGTTTCAACAGACATGGTAATAAACTAGACTGACCATGCTTCAGCATTTCATTGCATATACCATCCAGACCAGCCGCCTTATTGTTCTTCAAATTCTTTAGACCATTCATGATTTCTGTTTGGTCAAGGAGCTTGTCTAAAACTGGGGAAAATGATGGAATGTACTCCCTTGATAAAGCTTCTTCAATGTTACCTTTATCAGGGCTTGAACAGGATTTGTAGTTTAAATCTTGAAAATGGTCAACCCATTCCTTTGGATCAAGATTCTCCACATCATTCTTCTCAGAACATTTATCATCTAAATCATTAAGCAATTTCCAAAAATTTTGTGGGTCCTTCTCATGAAGTCCATCTAATTTCTCAATAAGCGCTTCTTTATACTGTTTTCGCTTTAATTTTCGACTCTTTCTGAGGTCTTTAAGTGCTTTATAGTCAGAAGATCGAATATGAGGATCTGAAGGAAATCTGTCAAATAAATATGCTTTTGTCGGGGGCTCTTCTCTCTTCTCTGGGCGGATATACTCGAATCTCGCGCTTTGGCAAAATTAACTTGAGAGGTCTGAAGTTGTCGTTTGCAGCACTAAAGAACGGAATGAACCCTAGTGGCGCAACCTGCAGACAGATCTTGCTGAAACCTGGGACGAGTATAGAGGGATATGAAACGCGGCTCCTCTCTTTGAACTAGGGTTTGTCTCGCTAATTGATATGTTAATGAGTGATTAGTGATTGGTTAATTAGTACGCCTCGTCACTGATTGGCTTTTGTGCGCAAAAGACCGTCACGTGTGCTTCGCTGCGAGTCCCGCCCTGTTTCGCTGGTCAATGCTGGCCGAATACACGTGCTTGTCAACTAGGCTCCATTAACGTGAACGCCAGTCAACTCAATTTAGGCCTAGCTTGGTGACCAAAAAAAATCCTTTACAGCTTAACGAGTGGCAAAAGGAATACATCATGCAAACGACAAGAAACAAAACTAGTGCACGGAGAAAAAAACCCTAAAAAAACAAATGACCCAAAAGAGTAGTTCAATCACAAAAACGTACAAGAATTGTGAGATTTGTTCAGAATTCTAGATATTTGCCATTTTTACGATTTTCACGAGCAATTATTTACAAAAACGAAAATGGAAAATTAAAACATTTTGCGTACTGTCAATGACATGCTTGCATATTTTGTAAAAACTAGCACAGATATACTTCAAAGATTGAGATAAATGAGAAGTTTGATCACAAAGAAGGAAAAAAATGAATTTTTCCTTGCCGCTCCATCCGCTCAGTTATCGGCAGCGCAGAGCGGTCGAAAGTTGTCATGAAAATATGCATCTTTTCGATGAAAATCCCTCAAAAGTTTTTTCTCTCAAAATAGTACCCGTCTCGATCAAATAATCTGATGCCAATTGCTGCAGAAGAACGTCTATAGATCTGGTAAAATCTGGAATGAATTCGTGACGAAAACTAGGCGATGCAAAGGCTCACGCGCGTAGAGCGGGAGACCTGGCAGGCGAGACATACATTCAGCGTGAGCTCGCGGCGGCGCCTTTGATGTCGGGGTACGTTTCATATCCCTTTAATATTCGTCCCAGCTGAAACGCAGTGCCAATCGACGTCTTGTCGCAAGAAATGCATATGCCGAATCATTCTCGTCTCGCGAGACTCCCTACTGCGAGAAAGAGTCTCATGTGTAAATGGGAGCCATCCCCCCAAAATTTGGGGGGTGAGTAGGCGGCGTATGATTTTTACCGTCTGTATCCGGCTTGTCATTGACCTGCTGACTCCGCCGAGTTAGAAGCGAATTGCTAAACATAACGTGGGCTATATAATTGAAAAATGACTCTTTCCGTTTCGGAGCATATCAATCGCGAACAAATTATTGTCCGTATGTATACTTGGCCGTGAAAGCGAGTTATCTAATACAGGAAGTAGTTCGTACAGTTCCGATCCATTCTCAAAGAGAGCCGTGTCTACCGCAAGACGGTACATCTTCGGAAAATTATCCCGGGTTCTTAGTGTGACATGTACTTGATCAGGGCAAGGCAGTTGCAGCATTTCTGTTCTTCATTCACTACATATAGTACTGTTCACACGCCCTATGACATGTACTTTTGTTGCTATCATTATGCAAGTTTTGTTGTTAAAAAAATAAAACTGAACGTTGAACTTTAATTATGGCCTACTCGTTTGAAGCAGCAGATATAAATTTAGTTGACCTAGATTCTGCATTGAAGATCAACCATTGAAACGCGGAAAACAACGAATTACGTCAATTATACCGTATTTTCGCCTGCATGTTGTCTGATCGTACTATTCTTGTTTATCTGATGATGCTAAACAATAATGATCTTGTGATCTTTGGGTTGGGTCATAAATTTTCTGAAGATGTACCATTTTGCGTGTCTACCGGCGGGAGAATAGTCCCGGTCGAGCGAGTGATGTCATGCTGCCTCGCTTTGAGATTGGAGATTCAAAAATGTCACCAGTTCACATGAGAGTCGCTTTGCATTCTCGTCTCGCGAGACTCCCTACTGCGAGAAAGAGTCTCACGCGTAAATGGGAGCCATCCCCCCAAAATTTGGGGGGTGAGTAGGCGGCGTATGATTATCTGGCTTGTCACTGACCTGCTGACTCCGCCGAGTTAGAAGCGAATTGCTAAACATAACGTGGGCTATATAATTGGGAAATGACTCTTTCCGTTTCGGAGCATATCAATCGCGAACAAATTATTGTCGGTATGTTTACTTGGCCGTGAAAGCGAGTTATCTAATACAGGAAGTAGTTCGCGGGTAGACACGGCTCGCTTTGAGAATGATGTCATGCTGCCTCGCTTTGAGATTGGAGATTCAAAAATGTCACCAGTTTACATGAGAGTCGCTTTGGTCTCCCGCGGGTAGACACGGCTCTCTTTGAGAATGAGTCGCTTTGGTCTCCCGCGGGTAGACACGGCTCTCTTTGAGAATGATGCCGAATTTCAGAGAAATCCGACCACGAGTTTCAAGTAATTTCTTGCGAGAATTCGCACGGACAGGAACAGGCGTGAACGCACATCCAAGAAGGTTGGAACAAACCCAGTGGCGCCAGGTGGATCTTGCTGAAACGCAATACCATTTGACGGTCTTTGACGTCTTGTTACAAGGAATGCATATGCCAAATTTCGGAGAAATCCCCAAAGCATTTGGAAGTTATCCCTTGCAAAGAATTTCAACGGACACGAAGAAACGAGACCCATTTTAAAGTCCACCGTCCGCGTTGCGGCGGGTGGACAACAAAAATACATGGGGGATGATCCTAACCAAGTTGACATGGCTTCGTTCGTTCCTACAAACGAACGAGGCCATGTTAACTTGGCTAGGATGATCCCTTTGAGGTAGGGAGGAAATGGCATGGGAGCATCTCTCAAGTCAAAACAACCACATGTGATTTCACCGGGGATTAAATATACGACAGATTGTCTGGTTCTAACATGGGCATATTTGGTGAGGTCTTGAATATAATTCCGAATTCCTGAAACCAAGACGACTCGTTTTGTTATGGCTTTGTCAGATGAACCACCATTAATCACAACAACAACATCGACGAAGACACCCCCTGCCACCCAAGTCACTGTGAACCATGCAGACAAACACATATGTTCGACAGAAAGGCTCCCCAAAGAAATCATTCACCTGAAGACCGCCTTCGCCGATCAAACAAATATCCGGCATCTATGGTAGACAAGAATTATTAACGAGACACTCCATGCAACCTCGATGAGCAGCAAAACCCTACATCCGGAAACCCCAGCCCAGTGGTCATCACCGTACCATGCATACGGTACGTAACCAGCCACCATGTACATCAGACGATTAGGAACAAGTCATCAACGATGCGGTGTGTAACGTAAATCAACAAGGTTAATGATTGTCCCATGCTAAATTTTGGAAAATGCAATCTTATGTTAGGCAAACATTTTATTGTGGTCAAGAGACACGGATATTATATGAATTAGGTCTTTAGATTATGGACGCGGAAATTATTTAATATTAAATGACCGACTAGACGCTCGTATCGGAAATAGGTTACAATACAATGTTGAAATCTTTTTGACATATGTGCAAAAGTTTTCGTCGACATATGTCAAATAACCGCTTGCCATAATGGAGCAATCCATTTCCCTTCCATTAACTCTCCTGGCATTTATTTAACATTATGTACAAAATGTTTGCACCTATGTGGAATAGTTTTGCACATGCATATGTATAAAACTTTTCACATATGTGAAATAGTTAAATTATAGTTAATTTATTTTCCACATATGTGTACAACTTTTCAAAACGCACAGTTCTTGTTGAATATGTAATAAACGCAGGGGGTCATCATGCTTCCTTGGAAAATATTAGCGGTAAAACAGATGGATTGAGCCTTTTCCGCTCTTTGTCCAGGAAGGGAGGAGGATGGGGAATCTTTTGAACTTTTGAGTCATGCCAGCCCCTCTGTCGAAACAGCAAGTGATACACAGAAATGATTTTGTTGTGTCAAATAGCAGTCTTTTTTCTTTTTTTTGGTTATTATTATTATTTTTTATTTTTTTTACTCTATTTTGAGGTGTCTGGACACTTTTGCTAGGATATTCAGCATGGTAAATTCGACAAATCACCATGCTATAGCCTCATAAACGCCTCATGGGCATGGAAATGAACGTCCTCTAGTATCAAAGAATCCCCAAAATCTCTTGAGTTGCACGTTAGTCCAGTAACCCAACTTGCTGACTTATGCGGGCACATTAAAACCGGCGGTAGGTCAAGGTACTAGAAAAATCACTACAATATATACCTCTGGATGATTCAGGTCACTTGTCTGTTATCAGTTTATTCAAGTTATCCTCAATGACCTACTAGACTACTGACCTCCCACCGGATGTATATGGAACCTACAACCTCACTGTGACACTATTTATAGGCTGTTGAGTCGAACTGTATCATTTCAAGACGATCGGATTTAATGACTGAAAGATGGCGAGCGCAATAAGAAGAATCATTCGTACCCCAAAGGGACCTCAGCCCATTGGACCGTACAGGTAACTGGTTCCACTGATTAACTTATTTGTTACCTTTTCAGCGACTTGATTTATATAATATAAACTGCAGTTATAAGTCTACGAACACATTTCTAAACCCATAAACGAGGTAGGGCCTACTGTTTTGACACACGTTTATATATAGGCAGCCCATACAGAAAATATACGTGCTGTACGTGAAATAAACGAGATCAGCACAATTCAACATATCAGTTTCCATGGTCCCATTTTGTGCATACAGAAAGATGACCCATATATATTTCACCTCTAGCAATTTTAATCATGTCATTTGGAATATATATTTTGTTAAACAAGGGCGTAGACAAGTTGTGAAGTTTGGGGGGGGGGGGCTTAGGGGGAGAGTCTGAGAGGGGGTATCCCCCCTCGCAGCGTAGATTTTTTTTGTAAATTGGCGCTCACTGGGAGCATTTGAGCGGTAAAAGATTGTAAAAGTTGAACTTTTTTTGCGAAAATGTCCTATAACAGTGGCGATCACTACAGTGATATACAAGGTGAAATGATCATTCAATCCGGGGTTTGCACTATAATTCAAGTTATTTCTTAGACAATACTATTTTGCCTAGATTGCAGGGGCGGTGCATTGATGCGTGGTTGACCGCATGAGTTTTTGTGTTCGTTCTGAAGTTGCCAAACTTATCAAAAATGTAACCTTAGTGATCCTTTCTCCGAATACTAGCGAAAATTATCTAATTCATCATATTTACACCAGTTAAATAGTGACTTTATGTCTGGGTTAGATTTTTTACCTGTATCTCAAGGGTTTCTCCGTGAAAATTATTCGAGAGTTCGTATCTCTCGTTTGTGAATAAACAAATACTGAACAAATGACTGGGATCTCAATGAAAAAAAAGTTTATGGTGAAAAAGTTCAACGTGTTGACCTTTTTCGTCCAAATGGGCGATATGTGATTGAATTGGAGCACATTATTCGTTTCTCGGAGAAAATCACACGGGGTCTTTGAGTCCGATATCGCCAAACTGTTGCGTTATTCTCTGACCGATTGCAATTATTCTAGCCCTTCTGGTAAGCATTGTTGATGATAATTTTACTTCCCCTGTAATATGCAACAATTGATAAAGATATGTGACAAGCTAAACATTCACTTCTCTGCTATGATTGCTTTCTGTTGCATTCTTTCTTTCTTTCCTTCTCCCCTTTTTTTCTGTGTTTTTTTTTTTTTTTTTTGCCGGACATCAATATTTGGGGGGCTTGAATTTAAGCCTTGTCTACGCCCTTGTTAAATTATATTAGCGTAAAACCAGTCCTTCGGACGGGGGAAAAGAACCAATATGAGCATGCGCACTGTAGAATGTAAGAAGATTAATTAGTTCACATACTCAGAATATTCAATTCCCTAGTCAATATTATGTTTTAATGGTACTCGTATACATGTAGAAACGGAATATAATTGGCGGACTGATTGTTACATGGAGTACTGAACTATGCAGGTGTATAGATAATATTCTGGAAAGCCCAGCGGGCATTAAATGTTCTTATAGGCCCCTTCCTCTAAAAGCATCCTATATGCACTTTCAATGATACAATGTAGAAGTAATTGTACGTACGTTTGTTATTTTTTTAATGTAGAAGTAAAAATCTTATGCTGATGATGTACATGTAATGTTCCCGACCCTAAATGGGCGTTTCCAACTTTTGTTCTGTCTAGAATCACTCGCCCAGATCACATAGCTATTTTGACAAAGTTCCATGGCCTATTGACCAAAAATCGTTCCGGACGTTAGATACCTTTTTGCATTTGCTTCTTTAGATCCCCCCGCAATCAAACTTCCATAATTTTCAGACCAAAAATGTTGCCGTTCAAAATGGACATATACATACACCGGCTATAAACTTCAAAAGTTTATCTTTCGTGTTCCCGGTCTCCTGTGGGCATTAAATACCCTTTTATAGCCAATCACTTTTCGTCCGTCCGTCCGTCGTCACTCCGTCCGTAAACAATTCTTGTTATAGTGATTTCTCAGGAACTACTGCATGGATCTTTCTCAAATTTGGTACACAGGTTCCCCTTCAGGTCTAGTTGTGCAAGATACCTTTTCTGGTCCGATTCGAAAATCCAATATGGCCACCAGGCGGCCATCTTGGATTTCCCCATGAAACATTGTTATCGCGATTTCTTTGGAACTACTGCATGGATCTTTCTCAAAGTTGTGCACGATACCTTTTCTGGTCGGATCCGAAAATTCAATATGGCCACTAGGCGGCCATCTTGGATTTCCTCATGAAATATTGTTATCATGATTTCTCAGAACTGCTTCATGGATCTTTCACAAATTTGGTACACAGGTTCCCCTATGGGTCTAGTTGTGCAAGATACCTTTTCTGGTCCGATTCGAAAATCCAATATGGCCACCAGGTGGCCATGTTGGATTTCCCCATGAAACTTTGTTATCGCGAATTCTCAGGAACTACTGCATGGATCTTCTCAAATTTGGTACACATGTTCCCCCTGGGGTCTAGTTGTGCAAGATACCTTTTCTGGTCCGATTCGGAAATCTAGTAGGGCCAATAGGCGGCCATGTTCGATTTCCCCATGGAACTTTGTTATCGCGATTTCTCAGGAACTACTGCATGAATCTGTCTCAAATTTGGTACACAGGTTCCTCTTGGGGTTTAGTTGTGCAAGATGCCTTTTCTGGTCCGATTCGAAAATCCAATATGGCCAACAGGCGACCATCTTTAATTTCCCCATGAAACTTTGTTATCGCAATTTCTCAGGAACTGCCTCATGGATCTTTCTCAAATTCGGTACACAGGTTCCCCTTGGGGTATAGTTGTGCAAGATACCTTTCCTGGTCCGATTCGAAAATCTAATAGGTCCTATAGCCGACCATCTTGGATTTCCCATGAAAATTTGTTACCGCGATTTCTCGGGAACTGCTGCATGGATCTTTCTCAAATTTGATAAACAGGTTCCCATTGGGGTCTAGTTGTGCAAGACACCTTTTCTGGTCCGATTCGAAAATCCAATATGTCCACCAGGCGGCCATCTTGGATTCCCCCATGAAACTTTGTTATCGCGATTTCTCAGGAACTACTGCATCGATCTTTCGCAAATTAGGTACACAGGTTCCCCTTTGGGTCTAGTTGTGCAAGATACCTTTTTTTGGTCCGATTCGAAAATCCAATATGGCAGCCAGCCGGCCATCTTGAATTTCCACTTGAAACATTATCGTGAATTCTGAGGAACTAATTCATGGATCTTTCTGAAACTTGGT